>CAKNYM010053335.1:136544-261095 GCA_932195095.1 Andricus curvator | reverse complement strand
TGGAAATACGCGGGACAAAGGATAGGAGGGTGTCTAAAATCTCTGAAACCCTGCCTAACGTCATATGTGAACGCTCCCAATTGACATTTTTTCACCGAATGAAAAATTTTCCCACCAAATGAAAAATCCCTAATTTTCCAACAATTTGTCACTCTCCCTCCCTTGAAATAATTTCCCACGTCTTCCAATAATCCACAAACCTAAGGATTGAACCTCGGCGCCCTAAAAATTGATCAGAAGAGGGGTGAATATTCAGATCCCCCAGAGAAACAAGTAGAAGGAAAATCGATCAGTTTCTAGATGAATTTTGAATAGAAACTACCGCAAGGGTCAATGCTCGTTCTAATCATCGAAAAGAAGCTTTTCAGATACCAGGGGCTTAGCTATAATCTTCGACCTTCCTCATATTTCAGTTACCCGTACAATGTACATTGAAAATATTACAATAAAAAACTACCTTTAGGGAGATGAGTTACAAACTACGAATAATTTAAATAACAAATTTTTTAAACAAACCTCTTTCGTCCAAGGACCCTTGACCAATTCTGGATTGACGACTTTGGCCCATCTTTGCTGACACTGGACGTCACTTCGATCAGGAAAATGTGAAGAAATAACGTCCCATCGCAAATTCGAGCCCAGTTGATCAGCGTGGCTCACCAGCTGTTTTAGGAGATTATCCTGTAAAAAATAAAAGAATTTAGAACTCATACCCTTGGTTAAAATTGAAGGCACTCGAAACGTAAAAAAGTGGTTTTCTAGCGTTTAAATTTTATTCTATATTTTTAATTAGAAGCTGCAGATTACGACAAATCTTTTCATTTAAATTCACTACATAAAAAAATTATTATTTCCAATTTAAATTGTAAAGCTTTGAAATTCCAAAGATTATTGAATGAGAAATAGACATTTTCCCAATTTCCGGAAAAATTTTCCCCATAGAATAATCTTAAAGTGTCCAAGCACAATGCGAAATTTATAGGCTTTATACGGCAGAGTTCGAGGTCCAGGTCCAGGTCCAGGATATTTTGCGTCTTTACGAAACACGTGTGATTGTCCTGCGTGAGCTTTCCCATGGGAAACCATACACTAGTTCTATACCTGCTCACCTTCCTATGATCTAGGTACGCTAGATTATGTTCTATTGCTATCTAACTCGACCAAGGGTTTCTAGATTCTGCATCTACCCCTCTAAAGATCACCCTTGTCGAAATGCTACTTGTGCGCGAGAACCCTTCGCCTCTCTATTTAGAAAAGGGACTGACAGTGACCAAAAAAAAGGTGCTGTTTGGACAGTGGAATGGGAAATTAGATCACGAGGGATTTAATCCAGGGGAAATGCACAGCAGGAAGAGAATTACGATCTTGCTCTTAAAATTTTATATTAATTTAAATCAGCCGTCATATAACATTTACAGGGTGGCCGAAAAACTTCATTTTAAAAACTCCCTGACTTCCCTGATTTTCCCGTAAGTAACTTTTGAATTTTCCCTGCCCATTTATATTGAAAGATCAGCATTTTATTAATGTAATATTTTTAACATAGATTCTTTTATGAACGAAAGAAAATAATAAAATTTCAGAATAAAATTTCAAATTTTATTTATTTATTTCAACAAAAAAAGACGACTTTTCTATCATGAGAGATAAATTCGTAATCCAAAAGGACGAATTTTGAACAAAACAGTTGAATTTTCGTTCAAAAATATGAATTTAACAAAATACTTGCATTTTTTACCTACAAAGATGAATTTTCAATTAATTGGTCGAATTTTTTAATAAAAAAGATTAAACTTCAAACAATAACAGTTTCATTACAACCAAATCGTTGAATTTTGAAGCCAAAAATACGAATTTACAAAAAAAATGACTTCTCAAAGAAAAATGTACTAAAAAAAAATTGCAATTAAAAAAAGTGAGGGGCCTCAACATTTGGACCCGACTTTATTTGATATTTTAATAAAAAATTGCAACAAAATAATTAAATTTTCAACAAAATAGTTGAATTTTTAAACAAATAGTTGAATTTTCAAACAAAAATGGAAAAGTTCAGTTTTTAGTGAAAACATTATTTAAAAAAAAAAACAATTTTCAACAAAATAATCAAAATTTTAATCAAAGAGATGAACCTTCAAGAAAAAAAATAAATGTTAAACAAAATGGATCAAATTTTACCTACATATGTAGTTGAATTTTCAATTAAAAAAGAACAATTTTCAACAAAATAGTTCCAGTTTCAGCCAAAGAGATGAATTTTCAATTAAAATTATAAATCATCAACTGGAATAGTTAAATTTCCACTTAAAAAATTAATTATCAACAAAAAAACGAATATTCAACCAAAGAGATTAATTTTAAACTAAAATTATGAATCTTCAACAAAGAAATTATTTTTTGAAAGTGTTTAAACCTTTAACTAATTAGTTCAATTTTTAACCAAAGAAGGTTCATTTTCAACCAAACAGTTGCATTTTATCGAAATAAGATCAATGTTCTACTAAAACAGAAGAATTAAAAAAAAATCTGCCCGCTTCGCGGGCACATTCTCATGGCGCGCTTCGCGCGCGGCTCGCTTCGCTCGCAAGTTTGAGCGCGCCTAGGGCGCGCGACTGTTGGATCTCGCGCTTCGCGCTCGATCATATATTTATCTCGCGCTTCGCGCTCGATTATGTATTCACCTCGCGCTACGCGCTCGGGCGTATTTGCATCGCGCTTTACGCTAGGCTCCTCTAGACTTTTGAACTTCGTGTTCGACTTCGATGAAAAGAAAAAGTTTGTTTGCAAATATTATAAAATTATCAAAACCTCTACATATTAAGTGATTGTTAAATTTGCTTTTATTTTAGACTGAAAAGGAACTTTATTTACTCAAGGTTCTATCGACCTTAAGGAACACATTCTCATCCAGACACTCGCGCTTCGCGCTCGATATTTGATTTGAAAATCATTTGAACCGTATGATAGAAACAAAAAAGTTGGAGCGCACTTACGGCGTGCGATTTGGTAAATACACTGAGCGCGCACTTTGTGCTTCGTGTTATATGTTCTTCATATACAAATTACTAAATTTGTATTTGATTTCAAATGAAAAGTAATGATATAATTGAGGCGACAAATTTTATTAGTTAACATTTTATTTTAGCTTGTGCCGTTTATCAAAAAAGTTAATTTTTTCATTTTGAATATATTCTTACCACAAAAATTGATTACGGGTGTGTAAGTCTTTTTTGAATGCACAATTTTTGTTCATTTATATGTTTTCGTACCTTGCATTGTTTTTTCAAAACTTTGATTTTTTTTACTGTCAATGTTATTTTCACGAATAAAACAAAAACCACGCATCCTATCGAAACATGAGTCACAATAAATTTGTACCTCTTCCTTGGATGAACAAATTTTGTTTCGGTCATTTTTTCGTAGCTGGTAATATTCGTCTGAAAATTTGATTTTTCTATTTTCAATGCTGTTTTTTACGAATAAAACAAAAACTACGCGTCATATCAAAAAGTGAATGATAAGAAATTTGTAGATCTTTTTTAGGTGCACAATTTTGGTGAGATGATCTTTTCTGGTATCTTGCATAGTTTGACAGCAAAATGGCTTTTTTGATTTTTCATTAATTTTTTGTGCGATCAAAATTTGAATTTTTTATTTTTCGAAAAATTCAAAAAGTTGTCATGAAAATATTATAGGGTGTTCAGGAATCAACGTTTTTCTCTTCTTGACTTTTTTTCATATCGTGCGTTTTTCGGCTTAAAATGTTCATTTTCGTTTGTTTTTTGGAATTTTGAAAATGCTATAACTCCAGTAATTTTTTTTTTATCACGAAAAGTCATAAGAATATTTTGTTCGTCATTTTGCGTACTACTAATAACCGTACATAGAATTTTCAAATCTTCCAAAAAAGTGGTCTCAAAAATTTTCAAAATGTGCTCACTTTTTGGATTTTCATCCAAAATAGCTGGTTAACGAACTCGTTCTCTATTTTTCGGCCATAAAAAAGTGTGCCAAAGCTCAATCAAATCTGATCATTTTTTCGAAAGTTATCGTGTCTACAGACAGACAGACAGACAGACTACAGACTACAGACAGACAGACACCTTCGTAAAAATCGTTTTTTCTGACTCAGGAGGTCTCAAAACGTGGACATTTGATGAAAACCGACTATGTCAAATTTTACATAAAACCAATACCTTCTCATTAGCATGAGAATGTAAAAATTGAAAAAAATAGTTGAATTTTCAACACCAAAATATAACCTGCCCATTAAAATTGCATGGAACTTTAAAAGAGGAATCCAGTTTCAGGAATGATAATAATGATTTAGAATTTATATTTCAAAATTTCCCGACTTTTCGAAATTTTCGAGACAAGTCTTTATAAATTTGCAGAATGTTTGTTGCGCTACATTTGGATTTTATTTCCAAATTGAAAAATTCCAAATTCAAAGCTTTCCAACTAACGACTTGTTAAACTTTGGATTGATTTTAGATTTAAACTGAGAGACATTCGAATCTAAATATACTGAATTTCGATTGTAAATATTCACTCATCTAATTTTACATTTCTTTATATATACACCATTAAACCATTTCCCTTTCAGGGTAGGCGTGACACTACCCGATTCGGGTAGTGTTTCTAGGTTTTTCTTGTAGTTATAAATAACTAAAAGTGTGGGCTCACCACACCCACGATGTGCCAACAGCACTCATGTCAGTATTCTTGAATGGTCACCCATCCAAGTACTAACCGCGTCCAACGCTGCTTAACTTCAGTGATCTGACGAGAACTGGGGTTTTCAGCGTGGTATGGCC
This sequence comes from Andricus curvator, assembly GCA_932195095.1. Lineage (NCBI taxonomy): Eukaryota > Metazoa > Arthropoda > Insecta > Hymenoptera > Cynipidae > Andricus > Andricus curvator. Next base: position 256,281 of record CAKNYM010053335.1, on the reverse strand, counting down.
GTTGGCATATATATAATATATATAATATGTATATAATATTATATATAATATTATATATTATAATATGCGATAATTATTTAAAGTTGAAAATGATTTTTGAAATGTTCAAATTTTGGATCTTTGAATTTCCAGCGACTTTAATTTATGATCCTTTCTTTGGATTTTTTCGAATTTGGAAAATTTTTAAGTACAAAGTGTCTAAGATAAATTAAGATAAATTGTAAAATGATATAATAAAAATTAAAAAATATTTAAACTTGATAATTCTGTCTTTTTTCAAAGCTTTCTAAGTTATAAAACCTTCTCTATTAATTTGCAAGTCTACTAGTTTCTAGTAGACTCAATTGTTAACTAAACTTTTAAGTTGGCTATATTTGGAATTTGCATTGATTTAAATTGAACTTTTCAAATTTGGACGGCTTTTGATTTAAAATTATCCCAACTTCGACATTTGTTAACTTCGGGCTTTTGAAACTTGTGAGGTTTCAAAATCGAGCAATTTTAAATCTGGATGGTTAAAATTCGGAATCCAAACAATAAGCACTGACTTTAATTAAAAAGCTTTGAATCTCGTGGGCTCTCAAATTAAACAATATTCGAAAGGAGCGCATTTAAATTGCAATACTTTCAAACTTGCTACTTGTAAATTTTAATGCTTATAATTTTATTTTATTGTTTTATTTTTTCATTTCAGGAATAAAAAATAAAAAATGGGAATGTAACAGGAAATTCAAATAGGCGAGTCAATAGGCTGACTAAAAAAATAAAAGTTTCGTGGTAAATTTTAAGTTTTAGGAAGACAAACTCTAAATTCCTATCCATATTTGAGTGGTCTGCTATTTTTATCTTCTCAAATTCCTACTTCTATTTACCGAAAGTAAATTTGGACATTGCTCACTTCCTTCAATAATCTCTAATCTGAAAGCTACATTTTTTTGCCCAAACCTCAATATAAATAAAATTTATTATTGCTATTATTTATCATTACCTCTTCCTTTGTCCATCGACCTTTGCTTATTTGTTTTCCTTGCGACTGATTATTCGACGACGCAGCCGTTGAACTTGAGTTCGCTGGATAAGGTGATGGATACTCTCCTTCCGATTCATCGCCACTACTCGAATCGTATCCCGATCGAGACCTGCAATCAAAAATCATTCTCTAATTAAAAGCCACTCAACAAAAATAATAAATTTTTCAAAATTCCCTTTTGATTTCTACAATAATCATAGGTACTCGTCTCACAATCCCAAATCTTTTAACTTCTCAATCAATAAACATATTTCTTTATCCCCCACCTATATGGGAAGCCGGAAGAGGAAAGAGAATTTCTTTGAGAAGAAATGCCGACAAAAAAAGATCCCGACAATGTAACCGGAAAAGTAGATAATTTGTTAGGTTCTCATGGCGGATATAGAGGATCTGCTTTTTATAGGTGACAAAATAAAGAAGGGGAGGCAAAATCTTCACCCTGATTCCTTTTTGAATCAGGTCACAGGATATCACGGGTGGGTAGACATCCTTCCTGTTCACCGCCTGATCCCCCTGTGGTCTGATCATCTACTTTTTTTTACAAGTGTGTAATTCTGTAATGTAATGTGTATCTTGACCATCGAATCGGTGAAGAAAAATTGTGGACCTGGGGAGTGACCGCATCCTGTCAAAGGGACACGAGCGTTTTGTCTAAGCCCGGGGCTTAAATTAATTTCCTGCCCCCTTTTTCAAGTCGATCCAAGTTTCTGAGCCAAACGAAGCTCCCCAAGTCTCTGGTTTCCCTAAACCGCATTCACATCGACGACTTCCTTCCGCTCAGAATTCAGTCTGGTATCTCCTCCCACCATCGCCTTTTTATTCTTGTCCACAATTCTACCGGTCAAAACTGATCACCATACCATGTCTCCTTTTTTCATTATCAGTAAAGGGTAATTAGAATCTAGATTTTTTTCAAGATCAGTTTACAATTCTTTAATTTATTGGACAAAGAGGTACTTTGTTTGATTGAGTTTTGGATTTGCTAAGGCTAAAATTTAAGATTTTATGTATAGATGTTCGATAGTTATATCACCTCAAAATTCAACAATCTGTAGAATAGTTTATAAAATCGAAAGAAATAGTAGCATTGTTAAATATAACAAATTGTAAAAGAGAATTATATCTGCGATTCAGAAAAAAATAATTGAATCTCTAATTTCTAAAATTCTTTTTAAAAAAAGATTTCAAATTTTGAATTAATTATCTTTGGAATTTTGCAACTGTAGACGCATTTTAATTTTCTTAATAATTTTCAAATTTTCGCTAATCAGCTTTTTTAAAGACTCGAAGTTCATCAATGAAAAAGAATGGTTTAAAACGTCCAAGAAGTTGAAATAGCAGACATGCATTAAATGGGGGATAATAAGTATTTGGAGATTTAAAGAACGTTCCGGTAAATTTAAATTGAATGTGGTGCCTACAGAATAAAAAGAACAACGAACTCAATTGTATGACCTGGTGCGAAACGTATTACGCACCGGAAACAACCAATAAAAGCAAACAGTAATTAAGCGCAGCTAAAATTCCGTTACTATTTCATAAGTCATAACATTTATTATAAGTTTTAAGGTTTTGAAAAATTTTGTTGAATTTTATTGTATATGTTGAAAGTGAGAAAGGGAATTGTAGGGGGAGGTATACATTTTTAGATCAATCTATAATTTCCGTGTTGCTTATTTAAATAACACGTTCATTCCGCGACACTGCTCCGACACAGGTCGCTGATCAATCTCTCTAGCAATCACCCCAGGCGAAGAGCTTCACAAAGTCATCATGTGTCATAGATCACCCAAAAATACGCATAATTTGTAAAAATAATTACATTTTGTATTGATTCAAACGAAATGAATAAAAACGTCGGGGTTTTTTAAATTTTGAAACGAAAAATGATCGATAATTGATTTACAAAAACAAAATGAAATTGAGTTTTTTTAAAACAATAAAATGAAAAAGGAAACCAGAAGAGAAATCTAAGGAGATGCTGAATGTTTGCATATCAAAAATGCTTTCTGCGAAAAGTACATTGATAGATGGTATGGGAACTTGGCACATGCGTGGTTAAGTTGCATTCCGCAGAGTGCAAGAATGACGTAATACGGTCCGAGTCGCTAACGGACTTTCTCGACTTGATAAAAGTGTCGGTTGAATTCAAACTCGTTTGAATCATACGAGATGCTCTACTCAGTTTCCATCACCAACGTCCAAGTTTACCAACATTATCAGAAAAGAATGTTATCATTCATATGAAACGCTTAAGATTTCAAGAAAATAGTTGAATTTTCAACGAAAACAAAACAACAATTCAAACAAAGTAGTTCAATTTTCAACCCAGTAGTTGAACTTACAACCAAGCAGTTGAATTTTCAACCAAAAAAAGATAAATTCTCAACGAAAAATATAATAGTTGATATTTCAAACAAAACGACAAATTTTCCACAAAATAGTTGAATTTTTGAACAAAAAGATGAATTTTTAACAAAATAGTTGAATTTTCAACAAAATAATTTTTTTTTCAACCAAAAAGTAAAAGTTTTAACCAAAGGAGATGAATTCTGAATCAAAAATATAATAGTAGATTTTTCAATCAAAAAATAAGGCTAAGGGTTATAACACGATCTTATAAAATTTTAAGTCAAAAAGAAGAATTTTTTAGAAGACAGTTGAATTCTCAAGAAAAGAACTAATTTTTAACCAAGAAAGATTACTTTTCTAGTAAGAAATATATTTAAATCCAAAAGGACGAAATAATTGAATTTCCGAACACAAGATATGTTTTTAACAAAAAAGTTGAATTTTTAAACAATTCGTTAAATTTTCATCTTACAGAGATGAATTTTTCATCCAAATGGTCGAATTTTTAACCAAAAAAGATTAAACTTTAACCAAAAACCGAATAGTTGAATTTTAAAGCCAAAAAGACGAATTTTCTATCCATTCAGCTGAATGTTGGACCAAAAAAGATGGCTTTTTTACAAAATAGTAGAATTTTCAACAAAATAATTAAATTTTTAACCATATAGTACAATTTTTAACCAAATGAGATTAATTCAGTTAATGAGTTCGCATTTAAGCAAACAACGAGAAAAAGGGGGAAAAGAAGAAATTTCTTGAAATTGGGGAAGAATGAAAAGTCTGTAAATAAATTTCAATTCAAAGCGCTTTAATTTTAAATATCAGAATATCTGATGGAATTTTATGAAATGAAAAATTTGGTCTCTAGTTCTCTCCAAGGAAAGCACTTTTTATATTTCTGCAAGAAAAACATTTTTTATCCTTCACATGTGTTTCTCCAGTCTCCAGTGTATGACAAGAAACACGCGGAGGATTATATATCTTCTAATATAATTTCCGGGTGTCTTCCGATTCCCACGAAATTTTAGAAGAAGATTTTTAAAAAGGCAAATAAATTACAAGAGACGAGTTAATCTTTCTCCAAGAGGAAAAAAATCCACCTCTTCGCGAATCTTCATCAAAATTATATTCTTTCCTCAAAGCCATCACATTTCAAGAGCCCTCTTTCATTTTCCAACTAAAAATACATTTTCCATCCGAACAAATTTCCTCCCCCGAAAACTCGTTCCACCCACGAAATGAAGGTCCCCCTAAAACTGCCCCACCCTAAGCTAATTAATTAGATCTACACAGATGCGACCATCAACGATTCTAGCATTTTATCCTTTTATCAGAGTCGAGTATCGAATAACAAAGAGTCGATTATTTTCAGAAGGCTGTGTATGATTGGGGTTGAGGTGGGAGGGGGTGAGAATGATAAGGTCCACGCCATCTGTGTGCAGCATATGCTTATGGCATGTGTACTCATGGTGTCCTATAGACATTGTGCTGTAGCCTCCCCCATAGGCAAAGGACTGAGTGCATGACACACGGGGGGTGAGGGTGCGGGGCTTGGGGCACCTTAAGGGCTGCGGGGAAGGGGTCATCGTGTATGCAGCTGCCCACCAGGGGATCACTATTTTCAATGTGTAATGTATGAGTCAAACTTTGTGAGACTCGATGCCTCACTATTGATTTTCTACACAATTTTCTCTCTTCTTTGACTTTTATGCATTGTGATTCATCCCAGGAGTCAATTGCAGCTAATGAAGATTTATTCTCTGGGGAAACAGAATCAGACCTTGACGTGAGAAAATTGCTGGAAAAACTTCCATTTTCTCACCAGGGTGGGACACATTTATCGACGGAAAAAAATCCCGGTCATTTCCCGGTTCGCAAACATTTTTCCCGTTCTTTGAAATAAAAAATTTCAAACCTTTTATGCTGAAGGTTTTTTCATTTGAAGTAGTCAAAACTAAACTACAAAATAAAGTAGCCAAAATTGAATTCTGAATTGTCAACTTTCCAAATTAAAGCTTAAACAAATGTCCATTCAAAAAGATTTAATTCAATCGCTTAATAATGAACAAGATATATCGTGGAAGCCTTCTAATCTCAATAGGTTTGATTCTAAGGGCTTCAAAACAAACTTTATCTCACAATGAAACATTCAAAATGATAAAAATATCAACTTCACAAACTTTAATCGTATAAGCTAAATGTCGTCACTTTTATTGTCGGAAAAAATTCCCGGTTTATTAAACTGTTTCTAGGTCATACGAATAAAAATAGTGTTTGGTATCTATAGACTTTACAGCAGACAGTAGTTAACTTTTTAATAAAATAATTTAATTTCTAACCAAATAATTGATTTTTCAACCAAAAGAGATACATTTTCAACCCAAAGACGAATTTTTAACAAAAGAGTTGAATTTTCAAGTCAAAAAGATGAATTGTTTAGAAAACAGTTGAATTATCAAACTGAAAAGGTCAATTTTCAATAAAAAATAAAATTTCCAACCAACAAAGATGAATTTTTCAGCCAAATAGTTTAATGTTAAAAAAATAATTTTGAACCAAAAAGTTGCATTTACAACCAAATTGTTGAACTTTAAATAAAAAGAGACGAATTTTCTACAAAATAGTTAAATTTTGAACCAAATAGTTACATTTTCAAGCCAAAAAGACCCAACTTTTTAGATGAACGTTGAATTTTTAACAAAGAAGTTCATTTTCAAACAAAAAGGATTACTTCTCTACCATAAAAGATTAATTTTTCACCCAAACAGAGGAATTCTCTGCCAAAAAAATAGTTGAATTTTAAACCCAAAATAATGAGTTTTCTGCAAAATAGTTGAAGTTTTAACCAAAAAGAATTAATTTTCAACCAGAAATAGTTTGATTTTTGACTAAAAGGGAAAAAGGGGGAAGGTTCTTGAAAACAGAGCAAAAAGAACTTCTTTTTTAAAAATGGGAAAGAGGGGAATAGGGTAAAGAGTGTGCAGCCTGTAACTAAAATTTAATATATTGACTTTTCTTATTCGATAAATATTTCTACACATAGTTGAGTGTTTTTCAGTCATTTAACTTAAAATTTACTATACGTATAAACTGGAAGCTTTCAACAGTCTTTAAATGAACAAGTTTAAATTAAATGCCGTTAAACTTCAAGATTTTGAATTTTAAGATTTTATAAATTGTACAGTTCAAGAATATTAAAAAAAATCTCTTTTAATTTTCCCAGGAATCTTAGGACATTTTTTTGTTGTTTAATCATGAAACCTTTCAAAATCCTTAAAAAGCTTCAAAATGTTTATTTCATTTCTAAACTAAACACTTTTTAAATCAGAAAATCAATTATTCTTATTTATTGTCGGTACAAGTGAATAATTTTTCAATACTTCCAAATTTTGTTGTTTTTAAAATCTTTATAAATATTCTCTTGAAATTATTTTATCAACAAAAAGAACTTTAAATTTTCTCATGAAAATTTTTAAAGTAAAAGATTTTCGAATTACGCATTGTAAACTGAATAATTTTATTTGAACTATTAAACTTAACATTTAAAAAATATGAAATAGAACTTATTTTAAATTGCATTACATCATGCGATAAGAAATTTGATTTTTCTTCCAAAAATTTGATTAAAAACCGTTCACTGTCATTTCCCTGTTGTTCCCGGTCTCATTAAGTTCCCGGGTACATGGTCCAGTGAGCAGTCAGTATTTTTTACCATTAAGAACGTTTACGTTTATTTTATTGAAAATTAAACAAAATTCCCGGCCATTTCCCGGTTTCTCAGTACAGTAGCCACCGTATTCACCCTTTGAGATAATAAAAATATGTTGCTGCATCCCACCGCTAAAACCATATATTTCATATAACATACAATATAAGCTAAATTGTTTTGTTTGAGTTAAATCAAAGATGTAATGTACCTTTGACTCAAAATTAATAAAAATATAACTAAATGAATCAGTGATATAAAAAATACCTTGAAGAACACAATAGTGTTAGAAATGTAGATCTAAATCAGAATCTTGATCAATATTTCTTCCAAGGTCTAGGCTTTTGATAACCTTGACCATGATTTTCGATCAGTCATTGAGAAGTACACCAAAAGGATGATTAATAATCATATAATCATATCCGCATCAGCATTTCGCGATAATACACGTGAATATAATTAGAATCTCAGCATCCGAATCTGTAATATGTACATTGTACATATAACATTAAAACCGGTTATGGAGTCTCTTCCAAAATCTAAACGACCGACGAAATTCCTTTGAGAGGTATAAATGAAGTACGTCCACAAGTTATATAATCAAAATTTCAATCATTCTCACAGTCTCACCGACTCAAACTAGTACCAAATACAACTGAGATATTAGACTTAGGAGGGGCAGGAGGGGTAGCAAATGAAATGAAAAATGAAGCTGAACAGGTCCTGGGTCCGTGACATGAATGGCGCCACCCCTCCTTCTTTTCTTGTTTATCTGTCTCTCTTTTACTCTCTTTCGAACCTGTTATTTGCCTTTTCTATTCGACTCTTGCTCAGAAACCAAAAGCTCGAATAAAAGTGAACACCACTATTTTTATTAATTATTTTATAACGTTTTATGCCAATTAAAAAATATGATGGTCAATGCATATTATTATAAAAATATATATCAACAATTACTGAAAGTTAGAGTCAAGTCAACTTTTTTAAAATGAGGATTTACACGCCCCATAATTCATAACGGATTCTGTTCTTTTTATCTTCTCAATCCGGCAAAAATGATTCGGTTCGTTTCACCTTTATGGGTCCTTTTTTTTTTTGCTACCTAGGTACTAAATTTTTTTTACAATACAACTGCACGCGCGTGAATAAAAATTAGGCAGAGTGGAAATTAAAATCAGCCGATCGTTACCAATTTTTTTGTTTGTTTAATGTGCAATGATTTAAAACAAGATAAATAAAAATTGAAACATCGGATTTCTAAATTTTTCTAACTGATTTAACTAAATTATTTAGACTTAAAAGTCCCCAATTTAAAAAAAAATGGTATTAAATTTGAATTTACGACTATAACTATTTGTGTATCTCAACGAATCCATTCACGTTTCATTTATAGCTTATAGGAACGCGTTTACTTATGTATTTTTGGCAGTCGTGGGAGCGCCGAATATCGTGAAGGTCACGTGCTTCAGGATTTAAATTCAAGGATGGATACGACCGTTGAATCTTAAAGCGATACGCCGACTTCACAAATATTTTTATGTAATGGAATGCCGAAAACGTTATTTTAGCACGCGCCAAAAGCTCAAAGTGAAGAGCTTAGCTAATAACTAAAATTGAAAGCTGAATTAGCTAATCGCTTACTTTGCCTCTTATCTCCCGCACCCAATCCACCATTGAGAAGATCTAAATTTTAAACACTAGAGAATACTTATACAAATTATTCGAAATAATTTCTCTGTTTTATTTTAATATTTCATAATTTTTTAACGCGTAAAACGACAATTTTCTATTAATCAAAATTTTTGTATTTTATAGTATCTATTATTTAAAATAATAGAAAAGAAAAGCCAGGCAAATATTCTTGATAATTGATGTCTTAATTTCAGAATTAATATAATATCTTTTTACAATGCATACAGATAATCAAATCGGTTCATTTTTGTTCAAAAATACCGATTTCCGGTGAAAAACTCTAACACCCTATTATTTTTATAATAATTTTATACTAGAAACACTAACATAACAAAAAATTATTCCGTACTGTCAATCTTCTTTGAAATTTAATTTTTTCAGTTTAAAATAAACGATTTCCGGTAAATAACGTCGATTTCCGGTAAATAACGTTAACATAACCTTACATTGTACATCTTCTCTGAAATCTATACGGATTACCGAGGAAAAACGCGAGCATAACATAAAATTGTTCAAAAATGTTTTTATCTTCTTTTAAATCCAATGATTTTTTATTAAAAGTACCGATTTCTGATATAGAACGCCAACAAAAACAAAACTTGCGAATTTAATGATTCTGAATGATAAGCTAAAAAATTTTCTAATTTGTTTTATCAGCAATAGTAATTTTCGGCGAAAAACACAACATAGCACAAAATTGTTCCAAATTGTAAATGTACTTTTAAATTTAATTATTTATGTTTAAAATAACCGACTTCCGTTAAAAAACGTTAACATAACCTTAAATTGTTCAAAAATTGTATATTATCTTTGAAATCTCTCCCGATTTCCCGTGGAAAACGCGAGCATGAGCTAAAATTGTTCAACAAAATTTTAATATTCTTGGAAATCTGATGATTTTTAAAAATAAAAGTACAGATTTCCGGCATGAAATGCCAGTAAAACCATAAACTGTGAATTTAATTACTCTAAAATTGTAAAAAAGTTGTAAATCTTCTTTGAAATATATTTTTTTTCCATTTTTTTTTACATTTTTGTTTAAAATAACCGATTTCTTGCCAACATAAATATAACCTGCAACTGCTCAAAAATTGAGAATCTTGTTTAAACTATAATGATTCTTGTTTTAAAATACAATTTTTTGGTGTAAAGCGCTAAAGTAACTTGAAATTGTTAAAAAATTATGAACCTTTAAAATCTAAAGATTCTTGTTAAAAAATGACAATTTCCGGTAAAAAACGCTAACATCGCCGATAAACGTAAATGCTTCAAATAATGTTTAATCTTTGAAATGTAATATTGTTCGATTAAAATACCCATTTCGAATGTAATACACTAAAATAACCTAAAATGGTTGATTATGCGATTTTTGCCATTAAAAATAATTATTTTTAGATTTAATTTTCAAAATTTAATATACAAAAAGGTAACTTTAAGTACCGTAAATGGGGGTTAAGCAGCGCATATGTGGGGGAAAGCGGCGCACCCTTAATTCTGTATTTAAAACCCGATATTGCTTCTTCTAGGGTTTTCAATTGAAGTTTTACTACTGTTAGTTGCAAGCTTTTATATTTTGTACCTAGAAGAAGCAAATATCGCATTCAGAAATGAGGAATCAAGGGTGCGCCGATTTCCTCCACATGCGCCGCTTAGCACCAGTTTACGGTAATGAAAAGCCAATCAGTGATTGTGAGATTTTCGAGAAATATCGTTACACTACTTTTTTTAGATAGGAAATAAACGGTGAATTATAGAACATCCATAACAGCTTCCTGCTTACAGTTTGAGAAATCTGACCTGATTAGACGAAAACAACAGACCTTTTCTGTTATCTGTTCGTAATTAAGTCGAAGATAAGACTCGCATTAATAATAGTTGTCAAGTAGAGCGAGGCTTTAAATTATTGAAATGTGTTGAGCGCAAGTGTTCTTAATGGTAAAAGAATTAATGTAACCGGTCTATCTGCTTAAGATGCTAATTTTAGGATGGGGTTCTAGGGTAATTTAAATATAGTTTCATAACCACCCAGGAGATATTGTTCGAGGAAACAAATATCACTGACAGTGACTATCTACTATTCTACTCTGATAAATCAGCACTTGTATTTAGGCACATCCAGAAAATTAATAATTTCAGTTCCCTGCAATAAAATGGCGATAGTTTCAATAACAAATATATTTAGCATCAATAATTAACGATTATTGATTGGTTCTTTAAAACAATTCGTTTATCTTTAGCCTAAGAATATTTTTCTATAAATTATATCAAAAAATAAAATTTCAGCGTGGCTACTCAAGCATAGGAAAAAATTCCTGGTCATCATACGGGGTTCAAATCGTCAGCCATCCTACATTTCGCAATTTAAAACAATCAATTGAAAATTGTACAATTTTTACGTTTAAATTTTTGTTCAATTCCAAGCGCTTCTAATTTAAAACTGTCTAATTTTTAAAGTTTTTTTCTTAGATAATTTGATTTTGATCGTTTTAAATCCATAATAATTCAAGTCTTAAAAGGCTTTCATTTATAATTCTGCGAGTGATTTCCCTGTTCAGTGGATTAAAGAGTGTTAATATAACCATATAAGGGTGATTGCCATAAAGTTTACCATTTTAGGCAATGAGATTTTCGAAAATAAAAAAATTTCCAAATTCGTGATCGATATGAATTTTTCATGTTGCTAAACTACGCGTGTCAGGACACGCGACTATGATAAAACATAAAAATTCAAAAATCTTTTAAAAATACATGCCGAACAGATAGAAATATTTTTAAATATGGAAAAATGGTCTTTTTTACGATTTTTTTCGTTTCTAATTTGTAGGTTGGGACAAGTGGGACTGGCACTTGAAATGGTCAACTTTTTGGCAATCGCCCTTAAATATGAATAAATATTAAATCATTTAGAATCCTAAATTATTATTACATTAATTTATTACAAGCAAACAAAAAATCTCTGTAAAATTCCCTGTAAATCTAAATTTTCAAATCAAAATTCTCTTTTACTTTCTACTACCTTTTTGCTTAACTGTTAATCACACACATTATGAATTATCATGATGCAGAACCAATTGTAAAAAAATTCGATTAGAATCTGTAACTAAACTATACAATTCTCAATCCGACTTTTTTTTATAAAAAAAAACGTAAATCCTCAACTACATCTTGATTACTCTCGATTAAACCGCGAAATCAACAAATGCGGACGTCGCGTGCCTTGAATAAAGACTTAATCCACTCAAGATTGAGATGGAGCATGCAAAAGAAGTAAAGCAAAGTAATTGTTATTCCAAGCGAAGAAAAGAAAAAGGAAAAGAAGGGAAATGGCGAAGAAAGAAGGCGGTGAAAAAAGCGTCAACTGGCAATGAAGGCAGGTGCCATTCCCGACAGCTGTTTGCTTAAGTAGTGTCCGTGTCGTAGGTGTTTTTAATACATAAGATGCACACCGTGGCTCGTCCCCCATTTATACCTTCCATAAGCTATAATAGCTGTATGTAAAGTCCATATAATATCTTCTATCGTATGGTAACTATGGTGCAATGCCATCATCCTTCAGAAGCAGCTGTTGAGCTGTAGCCTCAGAATTTGCGGTAGATTCTTCCTAGCACGTGCTCGCAAATGTCAAAGGAGACAGGACGACCTCCATTTATTAAGTTTCATTCTAAGTCCACAATCCGAAAATCTACGAACCAAGAAATCGCAGCTTGCCCTTTAAATTTTTGACCGAAATAAAAAATGGACCACCGGTTTACCTAGGACATCCCTTCATTCTATTTTCGTATTGTCGGGACAGAATAAATGGGAAATAGATTCCGTAACATAAATAGAACATTTCTAATATATAGGGCAGTGGTCAAATAAAATTGTATTCGAAAACTCATTTATGATGAAATGTGTGCAATTCTGCGTGGTAGTTTCGAAATGTTCTACGGAAGATATCAAATCTTTAAGGGTCTGCATTTAGTTAGCAATAAATGATTTTCTGGTATTTTTGAACTAATAAAATTAATTTTTAACAAAGTAATTCAACTTTCAATCAAGTAGTTTATTTTCAACATAGAAAATTATTTTTTTTGTACCAAAAAGACGAATTTTCAACAAATTACTTCAATCTTCAACCAATCAAATGATTTTTTAACAAATTAGTACAACTTTCAACCAAAAAATATGAATTCATTACGAAAAATTTAATAGCTGAATTTTCAACTAAAAACGATAAATTTTTCGTGAAAACTAGAATAGTTAAATTTTTAGTTAAGAAAATTAATTTTCACCCAAGAAGGAAAACAAATTTTCTACAAAATAGTTTAATCTTCAACTCATAAAATGAATTTTTAACAAAGTAATTTAACTTTCACTCAAGTAGTTGAATGAGTTATCGATATTTTCGACCGTAAAATATGAATTTTTACCAACATTAGTTGGATTTTCTTATTAGGTTCTATTTATTCAGTTCGGCTTGAAGCGAAAAACGGGAAAAAGGGGAAGTTTCTTGAAAACAGGGGGAAAAGAGGAATTCTTTTAAAAAGGGGAATAGGGGAAAGAGTGTGAAGTTTGCAATATGTTTCCCTTGGGAAACCAAAGTATCAAGAAACTATAGCTAATACTAAAAAAAACTGTAACTTCAGGAGAAATAACGGTAAATTTGGGGAATTCAAAATTAAACTATTTCTAGTTTAAAGTTGAATTTAAGCCAGCAAAAATTTCATCTGAATTCTCCATTTGTTAATTTAAAACACCTAGCATTGAAAAATTAAAAAGTTCCAATACTTAAATAATTTCATGCTTAATGTATTTAGAATTTTACAAATCTATACTTTAAGTATTAATTTCGTAATTTCAAACGTAACTACCTCAAATTTAAAAGAAAAACAATAATTTTATCATTTAGGTGTAACATTTAAATTTAATAGAGTTTGAAATGCCAAAAAATACTCACTTTACAGATTGCATAAAAACTAAACAGTCAGCAAAAACCCAAACTCAGTGATACTATATATAACAAATATAAATATTAAAAGAGAAGATTTAAACAAAATTAGCTCTTTTTTCAAATTCATCAAAACCCAATATCTATCTCAAAATAGAAAATGTCTCAAAACAATACAGCAAAAATGGTAAATAAATTCAATAATTAAACTGCCATTTCAGATATAATTTCTTGATCATTCGATTAACTTAATTTATTACAGGCAATACATTTTGGGAAATTCTATGCCTGGGGAAGTTCTAAGATCGACCAAATGGCCCATTTCTTAAATTTGTTTGCTGGGGCCTTATCCCTAGAGACCCTCCAGAGGGGCTTTTAATTTTAATTTGTAGTCGGCAAGTCCCTTCCTTATCGGGCATGGTCACCCTGTCGGAAAGGGAACAGGACATCTGCAGCGAAGAATCAACTCAAGACCTTCCCTTCGGTCTTAACTTAGCCTCATAGTACCGCCCTTCCCCTTTTTTAAGTCAGTCCTGCTATACGTAAAAATTCCCCCTCGTTAACATCCGTCTTCTTTTCCCACCTTCTTTTCTTCCTTCCGTCTGTCATCCCCGTATGTCAGACCACTATAAACTCGCTTTTCAGTCACGCTTTTCGTAAAAATGGATCTACTTAACTCTCGAGACGGCTGTATTTTTTCAAAAAATAAAACTTAAAAATAAAAAGAAATACGAAAAATAATAAATTATATGTATATTTTAAAGGTAATCAATCATTAATTTCATCAGAGTACTAATTATAAATAATGTTTTAATTTATTCACAATAATTTTTCTTGGAAAATGTATGGACGTAAAGAAAGCTAAAGAGGTATGCCAGGAAAGGAAAGTATGGCGGCTAATAATTCATAAGAAATGCACCATGAAGATTGTCAGTGGAGTGAGAGGCACCTGAAACGAAAGACCTTGGATACTAATGGGCCCGCTCGGAGAGCTTTACATGGTAACTTTGTGAAGCTCTTCGCCTGGGATGATTGTTAGAGATCAGCGACCTGGGTCGGAGCAATGTTATGCAACGAACGTGTTGTTTAATTAAGCAACACTTTTCTCTTATGAAATCATTGGTCCCCGACTTATAACGAGACTAGAACCGAGTCAGACATGCTTACCCCGAAAGGGATTTGGCTTAATCTTAATGGCATAATAATAACCATTTTTGTATTGTATCAGGAATAAGCCACTGAGTCATAAATCCTTAATCTTTTGGGATCTTTGTTTTAATTTTATTACGAGCAATTTTCAGCAAAATTACGTGTGACTCGTCGCACACGGAAGCGGAGAATTGCCCGGATACAATATAATAAGTCGGTGTGCAGGTGCAGTCTTAAACGCGATGATCAGGAAGGGTAAGAATGTTAATCGAGTGTGTGAACGCAGCACTAAATTTGTAAAAGAAAAAAATATTGGAAACATTTTTCCCACCATTTTTCACCCACGATAATTTAGCAATTGTTTTCCTTAAAATATATTTTTTTATTTATTCCTTATTCAAGAATTGACTAATAATTAGTCAATTTACATTTAATATGATAATTCAGCAGTGATTACTTAAAAATGTCTTATTTAGAAAATATCAAAGAGAAACTTATTTAACTAAAAGATTTTTTTCTCTTTTATTTCTTATTTAAATTAGGTTTATTATATGTAAACCGATAAAAATCAGATTGCAATTACTGGAATAACGTTTTATTAAAAGTATCTCCTGAAACAATTTTTGATAAACTTTAACAGCGTGGCCTCTGACAGTGAGAATGTTAATGATTAATTTAGAAAAAATCGAGTTTTTAATTAAGATTTTTGAAGATTTCAAGCAAAAAATGTAGGACGTTCTTCAGAATTTTGAAAAGTTTCAAGAGAATAAAAATTTTTTCTTAAAATTAATAGGAAAATTTTAAATGATATTTTATTTTGAAAAATTAGTTTTTTGAAGAGAATATTTCAAAACATATTGAAAGATTTACAAATTTGTCAAAAAAGAATCTGGCAGATATTCAGGCCATTTTTTTAATTATTGGTGATTTTTAAAAAAATTTACGAAAAGTTCGAATCATTTAAAAATATATATAAAAGTTTTGAAAAATGTCAAAAAATAATTTAAAATTTAAAAAGGTTTAAAACAAAATGTAGATTTTTAAAGATTTCAAAATAAAATTAGAAACTTTTTTAGACTTTGAAAGGCTTCAAGATAATAAAAAAAATTTCTTGAAATTTCTGGGAGAATTTTAAATGATTTTTTATTTTGAAAAATTAATTTTAAAATTATGTTTAAAAGTATATCAAACCAATTTTTGATCTATAAATAACAATTGAAGAATTATTATTTGGAAAGAACATAAAATAATTAAACTACTAATTAAAAAAAAAATATTCAGTTTAAAAAATAATTAAATCGTTCAATTTTTAATGTTTCTAACTCAAAATTGTTTAAAATTATACAATATTTGAGAATTTATAAATTTATTGATTCATTCTTCAATTTAAAGCATTGGCAATGATAACGCGGATATATATTTGTAATAAGAAATGTTTGATTCTGTTCTAGCATAATGGGCATAAATACACAGGGAGTCTGTGAAGATTATTTTGGGGTTCGTTGGGACTAACTATCGTTGGGGTTCGAATCCCGGCGGAAGCAAAACTTTTCCACTTTTTTGTTATCTAAAATAAGTTTCCTCCCAAACATAGATATTCTCCAACCCCCAAAAAACCTTTTTTTACCAACCCCATCCTAAAAATCCGAACTTTTCATAATTTTGGGCTCAGATCATGATCCGGGTACGGCATTACGTCAAAAGTGTTACGATCGCGTTTCGCTCGACGTGGATACGCGTATCCAGATAGCCAGGGTAGAATAAGTCCCGTCGGGACATCTGGTTACCACCTGCCTCGATGTGCCCTTGCACTCGTGCTGCCAACTTCCCCTATACAGTATACGCTATACAGACCGCTCCCATATCTCCGCGACGGCGTTACCTAGTACTTGCGCTCTCACACCACCTTAAAAGACACAGGTACACGTGCACCTATACAGCTTTATTATAATAATGCCGGTGTGGAATACCCACGGTGTGTAGCCTTGCATCCCCGTAGAAAAAAGGGCGGGAAGCCTCGCTCTGTATTTCATCCCCCTGGACTCTCGAGGTATATAGCGCACCTCACCTCATAGACTTATACTTCAAGAAGGGAGAAGAAAGGGGCCCTGTGCTCGTTCCCATGACAAGTGCGATGGATATTTTTCGTGTGAATCTTTCACTCCCCCGTGGGAATAGCCATAAGGGAATGCAAAAAAATTCATCATTAGAAACTGGGCCGACACCCCCTCTATTCCGGCGCCAGATGGAAGATCCATGGTTCCGGTAATGAGGGAGGGTTGAACCATTTTTGACATTTTCAAGTGGGATGATTGGGTTCTTTAGTGCCCCGTAGGAATTTCTTTTTTTAACATTTATTCCGAGATTTTGTAATCATTCAAATACTAATTCTAATTTAAATGATGTTTATCTTGTCAAGATTGTCGCAGACCAGATGACTTTAATGACCTATGATAACACACTTCTGTTATAGTAACCAAGCCAGTTAACTTTGGTGCTGACGAAAGTACTTAATCGTAATTCACTTGTGAGAACTATTGAGGTCGAACTTTTCGCGATTATTGCACTTTTAAATTTATCAAAGAAGCGAACTATATTTTCCATTTTATTAGAAGAATTATTTAATGGAAATCGAAAAATATCGACACATTTTTATTATATAAAGTCTCCCGTTCGACAGAAAGTTTCATATTTTAATATTGATCATTGGGGCTTTGATAATCCATCTCCCCTTCGTTTCCTCAAAGGCTATTGAGAACCACACATTAGAAAGAAATTCGACACAATAATTGGAGAGGGACCCTAAATATGATTCAAAAATAAAAAAGGGAGATTATATGCTCAAATTATCAAGATTTTTTGTATTCAAAAGGATTTACATATACTTCAAATATACCACTTTCTGTGGACGAACTTTCTTTTAAAAAATATTATCTCTCAAATTGAGTTCAAAAATAACCTCCATAAGTTTAAAAACATAAATCTTTCTATATAAAAACCGTGCCACAATGACCTCACAATCGTGCTCACGAGACAGGCACCAGATTTTGACGTCACTCTGGCGCGAAATTTGAATTTCTAAATTTTCCCGCCTTTTAAACGTTGCGATTCCTACTTTTTAGTAACAAAATAGCTAATAGAATATGTGGACCCCTCTTTTTACAATACATACTAATCTGAACGATTTTGAAAAGGCCCTAAATATTGAACTCCCCTAATTGAATACTCCCCCTGCCAACTCTAAAGCCTAAATTTCTCAAGAAATGGACTGGCGGGCCAAAAAATTACCCTAACTGACCTCGTACTTGTTCGAACTCGAATCCTTGCAATAAAGGAGAACAGAGCAGATGCGTGCAATCAGGGTCTTGTGTCTCGTCGGTCGGCAACCCCTCTAAAGTAAATTCTCTCTAGCGCCACGTCGAGGTCGAAAATAAAGCAAGGAAACAGGACGATACACGGGAGGAACTTCAAGGGTGCCAGAGAAATACCATCACCTTCTTCCCTTCTCGAAGTTTTTACCCTCTTCCCATCCTCCCTTATTCCTCACTCTTCTCTCTCTTCCACGGACCCAGACGTAAGGCTCAACTAAGAAACAACCCCTTGGCAAATTTATAATTCGGCATTCGAGTCTCCCCTACGACTTGGATCGTTCATTGTAGTTTACCATAGGGGTGCAGCTGCTATCAGTTGCCCCCTCTAGACATTACATTTCCTTGCGTTTTTTAAGGGGTGAGGGGGAGACTCACGAGACAACATGCTGAAGCTTTTTAAAGTTCCGACTTGTCTGGAGGTCGGTCTTTTAAAAGCTCTTAAAGCATTGTCTCCTTTGAGAGGCGAGAGAAAGATGTTGAATTATTCATTTGATTGATTTTTTACTTTTGGGTGTGGTTGCAAATTTTAAATATTTAAAGGGTATCAGAAGTAGTAGGGTGTCCTCCGGAAATTACATAATTTCAGAGAGACCTTTAATAATGAGGAAAAAGGGACGTGATTAAACATGGTGACCAAAAAACAAAATTGTAACCAAAAAAGGTGAAATTTCTACCAAGAGGGATGATTTTTGAAATTGAGATGACAAATTTTCAACCAAGAAGATTTATTTTCTACCAAAAAGACGAATTTTCAACAGATAAAGCTTTTTCAATCAAGAAGAAAAAGTTCATCCAAACTGTTAAACTTTTAAGCCCAAAGACGAATTTTCTGTCAAACAGTTGAATTTCCAACAAAAAAGTTTATTTTCAACCAACTAGAATAATAGATTAACCTTCAACAACAAAAAGCTCGATTTTGAACAAAGTATTTCAACTTTTACTCAAGTAGTTAAACTTTCAACCAAAGATGAATTTTTAACTAAAATGATCAATCTTTAAGTGGAAGTCAAATTTTCAGATAAAAAATTAATTTTCAACAAAAAACGAATTTTCATCCAAAGAGATTTATTTTCAACTAAAATTGTGAATTTTCAATAACAACAAAATGATTTTGTAACAATGTTGTTTAAACTTCAACCAAAAAATTCAATTTCCAACCAAAAAAGGTGAATTAGCAATTAATAATGTAATAATATATATTCCAACCAAAGAAGATTTTAATTTTAAATCAAACACAGTTGAATTCAACAAAAAAGCCGACTTTTCAACAAAATAGTTGAATCCTCGACCAAAGAAGAATTTGTAACGAAACAGTTGAACTTGTATCGAAAAAAGACTAAATTTTCACTAAAGCAAACGAATTTCCACTAAAACAGACGAATTTTCCAACCAATGAAACGAATTTTCACACAAATTTTTGAATTTTCAACTAAGAAAGATTTCAGTTGCATTTTCAACAAAAAGTTAATCTTGTACCAAAATAGTTGAATTTTCAACCAAATAATAAAAGTGAACTAAAAAGATAGGGACCTAACCTATCTTTCTATGGCGCTGATTCATCGAAAAACTGCGGCGACCGAGGCAAAAGTGAGGCGAGCAAAGCTCGAAATCCATTCGAAACAAGCAAAGTATAGTAAAATGACAAAATGCTTCAATAAGCCGTACACATTTTGAACAATTTTTTACCATGCATAAATTTGTTCTAAATCGCATACAATGTTTTCAAAATGCGTGTGACTTATGACAGCATTTATAATTTTAATTTATTCTGTTTACTTTCTAATGGCTTTCGAGCTTTGTTCACCTTATTTTTTCCAGGGTCGCCGCAATTTTCGGTGGCGGCAGCAGTATCGGAAAGAGAGATTAGGTCCCTATAATTGTCAGAAAAAAGCAGCTAAAGGAAAAAAAAATAAAGAAAAATACAAAAAACAAATAATTTACGAACAAGAATATTATAGCAGGGGGTCGAAAAACTTAATTTAAAAAATGCCCTAACTAATCGTCAGGAACAAGCAACTTCAAGAAAAAAGAAATAGAAATACAAAAGGCAAATATTTTACTGAGAAGAATTCTATATCAGGGTGGCTGCAAAAATTAATCTTATTTATCCCTGATTCATTGTTCATTTTCCCTGATCATTAATATTAATATCAACATCAAAAAATAAAAAATTAATATTCAAAGACCAGTATCTTGATCTTGTAGCATTTTTAATATAGAATCTTTCATAAACGGAATAAAACAACGTCAAAATTTATTATTATCCTTGACAGTTATTTAAAGTGCCTTTTATAGAAATTCCCTGACTTTTTGTTTCAATTTTCAATATCACTAACTTTTCCCTGACTTTCCCTGACCAACGGCAACCCTTCGTGTTGCCTCTATTTCGAAAATCAACATTAGTTTACGCTTAACAAGGTACTTATTGGACTTGGTAATGAATAATTAGTGAAAGCTGGTTGGCTGGTATCTTCAGGTACGTGAAAGATTCTCACAACCCTAATAAAGGTCATTAAAACTAGCTGCTGGTTTACTGGTAAGGTAAACAGGTAAAATATTTTTCTATTTGATCTTACAATTTAAAAAAAAAATGAAGGACGTAGAAAAAATTGTTCAAGCTGTAAAACCCTTTAGGTTTACAACCCCCAATTTTACGATACTTTTTACAGTGCCAATAAACTCCTTAGCCCAAATCCAAGCAAGACACCAAAATTTCCATATCCGTAATCCGATTTGGTTCCAGCAGAGGCTATTCTCGAGCCTATTTTATATCTTATTCTTAACTTATCCCATAACTTCCAGGTATACATTATAAATTCATTATAAACCAAAATTCATCAATTCATCAGTAACTTTAAAAACATCAAAAATAAAATTCCATTACCCTGAAATTCTAAAATTCGGAAGCCTAAATTCAAAAGAGGGATTTAAACTGTAACTCGTGAACCTGTTTGAAGAGGTACCTCGTTTAAGTTACTTACTTCGGACGTGTTATTTACATTCCTACACAAAGGATCATCATTATCCGTGAAGAAGATTTAGGATACAAACAATAGAATCGCATCTAAAGTCTAAACTCTAAAGAGTCTAAAGTCCAAAGCTTGTAAAAGCTAAAGTAAAGTTTCGAAGGATACCGTAAATCAGGTTCGCTTTTAGATTTTTAAAAGTGCCCGGACGCTTTTAGAATTGCCTGGAAACTTGAGTCCTGTATTTAGTTTCGGCTAACGCGGGAGGCTGTGGATTACGAAACCTCGCAACGGGATCAATCCCGAATTCGGGTTTTAAAGCCCAGGCAAGCAGATCCTCGAGCAGATCCTAGTTTCGACACTCAAGAATCCATGGAACCGATCTGCATTCAGATGTAGCAACGCCCCTGAAAAACCTTTTTCAATCTCTTCACTTTAGTTTACTTCGTTCCAGCAACACAATTCTTGGAAACGTATTCTTCACTTTTTTTCTGGCGGGAAACTATTTTATTGGAACATGGTAGACGAAAAACATCATTTTCAAAATTCCCTGCCACTTCCCTGATTTTTCATCACTTTCCCGGACCATTATTATTCAAAGACTAGAATTCTAATATTGTAGCATTTTCAACATAGAATCTTTTACAAACGGAATACAACAATTTTTATTATTTATTTCAACCAAACAAGACTGATTTTAATTCTTAACAAAATAATTAAATTTTCAATAAAATAGTTGAATGTTTAACCAAATACTGGAATTTTCTACCTACAAATATAAATTTTCGACTAGATATTCGAATTTTCAAACAAAAAATATTAAACTTCAACCAGAAACAGTTAAATTCTCAACCTGAAAAGTCGAATTTTAAACCACAACAAAGTATGAATATCCAAAAGGACGATTTTTCTGTCAAAACAGACGAATGTTCGCCAAAATAGTTGAATTTTCTTCCAAAAAGATGACTTTTGAACCAAATACTTGAATTTGCAGCAAAATAATGAATTTTTCAACAAAATAGTTACATTTTTAACCAAATATAGGTGAATAATAATTATCAATCCGGTAAGTTGAATTTTCAACAACAGAGAGATGAATATTCAAAAGGACGATTTTTCTGTGCAAATAGACGAATATTCAACCAAACAGTTGAATTTCCGACCAAAAAGATGACTTTTTAACACAATACTTGAATTTTCAAACAAATACTTGTATATTCAACTAAAAATATAAATTTTCAACTAAAAAAGATAAATTTTCGACAAAAAATGAAAAGGTTCAATTTTCAGTAGAAAAACTAATTTTCAACAACAAAAAAGAATTTTCCACAAAATAGTCGATCTTTCAACTAAAATGATAAATCTGCAACCAAAAAATTAATTTTTAACATAGTAATTCAATTTTTAACAAGAAACGTCAAATTTTCAACCAAAAAGACGAATTTTCTACTAAACAGTTGAATTTTCAATCCGCACATATTACATATTTTTCTCCCAAGAAGACGAATTTTCAGCAAAAAAGTTCACTTCTAACCAAAAGATAAATTTTCAACTAAAAAAATGAATTTTCAACCAAAAATGAAAAAGTTAAATTTTCAGTGGAGAAAAAAATTAATTCTCCACAAAATAGTCCAATTTTGAACCAAAGAAATAAATTTGCAAACCAAATGGTAAATCTGCAACAAAAAAATAAGTGTTTAACATTAGTAGTTCAACTTTTAACAAAAAAATACAAAAATTAAATCAAAAAGACGAATTTTCTACAAAATAGTTTAATTTTCAACCCGCAAATATTATTTTTCTACTAAGAAGACGAATTTTCAGCAAAAAAGTTAATTTTCAACCACACAGTTGCATTTTTAACCATAAAAGAGTCAATTTCAACCAAGAACTTTAGTTTTCCACAAAAAAAGACGAATTTTTAATTTAAAAAAAAATTTCAACAAAAAATGGAATAGTTACAATTTCAATAAAAAAAAATAAATAATAAAAAAAATCAGTTTTCAACAATTCCGTTGAATTTTCAACCAAAAAGATGAATTTTCATATAAAATGATGAATCTTCAACTGGAGTAGCTAAATTTTCAGTTAGAAAATTGATTTTCAAACAACAAAAACACATTTGTCAATCAAAGAGATGAATTTTCAACTTAAATTAAGAATCTTCATTAAAAAGTCATTTCAGTTGATTTTTCCACACCAAAATATGAGTTTTTTAAAAAAGATATTTTTCTCCCGAAATAGTCAAATGTTGAACCCAAAAAGAGGAATTTTCAATAAAGGTTATGGAATTTTCCGTAACTCTAACCCCTTTTCCAGCTCGTTCAGGGCTAACGTTACGGAAAATTCCGTAACCATAGACAGTGCCAATTTTTAACTGAAAATATACGAGGTGCCCCCCCCCCCCCAATTTTTCTGGATGACTAAACACAACGAAAAACATAATCTTCAGGAGGAAACAGCTTAAAATAAATAACTAGAAATAGAAATAACAAGGCAAATAAATTACTAACAAGAATATTTCATCAGGGTGGCGGCAAACTTCATTTTCAAAGTTCCCTATCTTTTCCCTAACCAATTTTTCATTTTCCCTGCCCATTAATATGGAAAGATCAGAATTGTATTCTTGTAACATTTTTAACATAGAATCTTTTATAAACGGAATAAAACAATTTCAAGTTCAAATTTAAAGATTAAAATTGTATTATCCTTGACAGACTTTCCCTGACCTAGAAAATTTCCTGACTTTATACCCTGATTTCCAGGTTTTCGGAGTACAAATGTGTATATTATTTTTTGTGTCGAAAAAAATTAAAAATTCAGAATGTTATGTGGGTTGGAGATATGAAATAACTGTAAATCAGTAATAATTATTTCGTTGTGGCGAATATTCTCAGTGCTAGTTTGAGTTTCTAGATTTTAGATTTCGAGAGTCCAGGTACCTGCCGAAGTGGCTCAATTATGTCACTGACTCGGGATAAAGGAAACCAACAAAGAGCGTCTTGAGTCTTTGAGACCTAAGTCTAATACTAATTCCAAAGACGGCTACAGGTTAGCAGAGGATACAAAATGATACGTGTAGGACTGTAGGTATTTCGTATTCGAATGTACAAGCGTTTCTTCCATTTTCTCAGAAGTTTAACATGTCTTTCTTTTTCTCTTTTCCAGCGTATGTTAAGTTCTCTTTACGAATTTATTATATACCGGGTGAAAAAAGTATATAAAATATATTGTAATAACAAAGAAATATAATTCGTAAAATGGGATGTAAAGTTTTAAATAAAATCACTAAATAAACAAAATATTGTTTATATTCATTTTTGTAATACTTAATCAAAATGGTCAAATATTTAGTATAATTAAATAATTTGATTTTCTTTCTGCCTTGCTCGATTTATTTGCTAATTCGATCTATATTGCATTATTGTGTCTGTATTTCTACCAATTTATTACTTTTCAACTTGTTCATTCAAACAGAATCTACTTAGTATTTACGTTCGAATGTCATTTGAAATCCAAATTTTGTTGTTAACAGGAAATGAAACATACGTGTCATGAGATGGTATCAATAATGAAAAGGTCGTTTAAATTACACAAATATACATCTAGAAGCAATTTGAGTAAAGATAAGGCTGTATCATTTGATATAGATGTCGACACAGAAACTTCCGGCCTCGAGGCAACTCACATAAAATACACATTATTCAAAAAATGTAATTCTTACATTCCATAATTATTTACGGTGAAATTCATAAAATTATGTTCAGAAAAGCTGTCTTCAAATTATTACCATGTTCATTGTTCATTTTTCTTTAATTTTGATTCGTTCGAATATTATTCGAGATATTATTGTATATGACTCAAAGCTTCTAATTTTTAAAGTCATTTAAATTAATAACTGGAATGGTTCAAATTTCGACTTTGTTTTCCAGATAGAAATCAAGAACTTATTAAAATAAAATTCATAAAAGAAAAGGATCGTATTGGTATTTAGAAGTATTAATAATACTGCTCCGGCAGATTTTGCCGGATGCGTAAACCATTGGTGAGATTGAAATGGGGGGATGGTTTAGGGGGGCCAATTCCTGTCATTTTCATGAATACAAAAAACTGCAAACATTTTTATTTAAATTCGAATTGTTTGAAAACCACTGGAAAATTATTTTTGGAAAAACTGACAAATAAAATCCGATAATACGCCAATATTTTGGAATTTGTCAAAATAAAGTTACTCGTGTTTTCTATAATTCGTTGATCGAGTCTTTTCAAAAATAAAATGTAAACAAACATTATAGTACCAATTTTTCAATGATAAGGAGGGAGAAGTTGAGGGGTCATATTGAACATTGTGAACTCGGATTTAAAGTTTGAAATTAAAAAATTGAAAATGTATCAGGAGTTCCATAATATTTAATTAGTCCTATTCACATGGCGGCGCGTGTGTGTGACGTGTGTATAATGGGACTGGGGGGAGAGGGTACATAAATATTTGAAATTCGTTTTTAACTAAAAAACTTCACGTTTTTAATTTCCTTAATATTTCATAATTGCAGGGATCACAGCGGTTCAGTAGTTTAAAGTTAGGTAAAAAAGGGGATTTCATTTATTATAAATAACTTTATATCATAAGGGTATCTCGTGACCTCGTTTCTAGTAATTTTTGTGTTCAAACATTTTTTTAGCTAGCTTTGAAAAATTTGTTGAACACTTCAGCACTTTCTGGTGATAAAAATACAGCAGAAAAAATTGAAGGTCAAAGCTTGAAAAATAGATAAGCAAGAGACTTCCACAATGCTCACGTTTGAATCTTTTTAAATGTATTTTTATCATTCAATAGATTTTGATTCCTTATTCTTAACATATTTTTCTAGTGGATTCTTTTCAGCACAGAACCCGGAGTTGTTCAAAGTATTTTTCTAAGTAAGCTAAAAAGAAATAATTTGAAAAACACACAAATTACTGCAAAACTTACTTGTTCTGTTTTTATTTCCTTAGACTTTAACTTCTCTCAGGTGATCAAAACCTTTTTAAATTCAGCTGAAAGAAGATTATAGTGTAAAAAACAGAAATTAAAAAAACTATTAGCAATATAAATAGCAAAAAATGAAGAAACCCATTTTGTAAACATGGAGTTTGCTAACAAATAAAACCAAGCCATATAATAAACAACTCTTTTTGGCTTGAAAAATCAACAATCTGGTTGATATTTTTTTTCTTGACTGAAACAAACCGTTATTGGTTGAAAGCTCGACTATTTTGTTAAAAATTCTTTTATGTTTGTTTGAAAATGCATCTGCTTTGGTAGAATCTTTTTTGGTTAAAACTACAACTGTTTGGTTGAAAAATAATCTGTTTTGGTTGAGGATTCAACTACTTTATTGAAAACTCGTCTTTTTTGGCCGAATTCAACTATTTTTTATTTAAAATTAAATTTTTCATTTGATTGAAGATTCATAATTTTAGTTGAAAATTCATCTCTTCGGTTGAGAATTCGTCTTTTTTGGTTAAAAATACAACCGGTTGGTTGAAAATTATTCTGTTTTGCTATTGCTATGTATTGCTATTTTGGTTGAAGACTCATAATTTTGGTTGAAAATACATCGCTTTGGTTGACAATTCATCTGTTTTGTTAGAAAATAAATCTTCTTGATTACAAATTAATATTTTTGGTTGAAAATTCAGGTACTTGATTAAAAATATTCAAGAGATATTAAGGATTTAAAGCGTTTCAATTTGAATTTAATACTAGTACCTGCATTAATTTTATTTCAAAGAATTTATTCTTCTATTTTAGTAAAAAACCTCCTTATTTCCCCTGTTTTAGAGCATTTTAGGGTTTTAGGCTGTGAAGCCTGGTACCTCTAGAAAGATTTTTTTATTTGCAACAACCGAATTGATTTATCGTTAGTTTTTTAATTATAATTAAAATTAAATTATCAAATAAATCGTTCATGAAATATTCTGAAATTGGTATCATCAAAAATAATCTCTTTCAAAGCTTCTTGTTTTCAAATGTCTTGAATTTATGTTCAGGATTCTTAAAAAATAAATCGAAATCTTGTAAACAAAAAGGGAAATTGAGTACAAATTCTCGATTTTAGGGATTTTTCACATTTAAGGAGGAAAAACGGGGAATGAGGTAAAAAAGGAAGGAAAATCACCCTCCCCTCACTTCACGCTTACCCAAAGACCACATTCAACATTTCAACAACAACAATATATCAAAGACCCTTCCGACCAATAAAAGGTCTTGTTTTTTTTTTACTTTTTTTTGCTGGGGAACCTGAAAGAAGAGAAAATCAGTCACGAACTTGGTCCCTTGTGACCCTACCGTCCCTAATTTTCCAGGAAAGACAGAAAAGAGACTTACGCTTCAGTGGGTGGCGGTGAGTAAAACGAAGAGTGGTAGGTATTGATATCCGCATTTTTGGCAGGTACGAGCAGACCGCCCGGTATTAAATCCATTCTCAAAGGACGGTCTCCTCTTTTTCTCTCCTGCGTTTTCTATCCCAAGTTGGGCTCCCGCTTTCGTCGGGGACGAAAAGGTCCAGGAAGAGGATTGCTGGAGGCCAAAAACGAGATCTTCAATCCTGATCTTCTAAGAGCAGGGAAAAAGGTCCTACACTATATCCATGGCTCTGCACGATAACACTGCACACAACAAACGAACCTCGGAACGCAGGACTTTGCTCTTCAGAGAACATTTTCTGGACCACTCTGTTTCTCCTACTACTCCAATTTCGCCTTCCTCATCTCACGATCATTATTCTTCTCTCAACTATGTCTTTTATCTTTCTCTTCCTTTTGTATATTGCCCTTTATATCTCCCTTCTTTATATTCTTTCTCTTTATTTTCTCTATTAATTCTTGCTTTACTATTTAATTGCTCTAGTTAATTTTCCTTTCCTATTTTTACTAACTAAAAATGCACAAGAAGCTGTTATTTAAAAACACGCGCATTCCGAACACAAAACTATGCCCACGACTTTCACCAACACACTCTTTTGCTGCTGTTTGTTTGGAGCTATTGATTCTCGACATAGGCGTGGAGCATGCGCGTGATTTCCCCCTTTTCCCCCACTTGAGGGCTAGCAAAACACGATCAGCGAGAGAGAGCAAGCCCTTGGAGTCTCTCTCGTGTTTAAAACTGCCGGGGATGATAATTTTGTCATGATTTTTTGAAACGTTTACGGGCAAAATTCCGAAAGAATTTATATTTCAATTTTGGAAGGTTTCTGACCGCGTAAAATTGGGGAAAAACTGATGGATGTCGAACGAAAAATACGCGGTCTTGTCTCGTCGATGGTTTGGTTCGAACTAAGTGAAGTAAGGGCACCCAGCGCGGGAGAGGGTCCGATCACGGTTTCACAGCGCTCTCTGGGGGTTGAGAGGCAGAGAGGGGAAGAACTGGGGAACCACTCAGGAGAGTAGCAGAGAGAACATGGCCGTGTGTGAAAAAAACCCTCGATACGAAAACAGCCGAAAATGACCGAAGAGATTTAGGGATGTTGGGAATCTCGATTTTCAGAATTTGTCTCAAAAAATTAATTTTGAATTTATTCGAAGAATTATTGTGGATTTGTGAAACTAACGCGGGCAGAAAAAAGCGTTATATATTTTTTAAACGGCCCCTTGTGGAGTTAATAAGTCATGGAACGTTGTGCGCTCAACCAGCAATCGAGAGGTACTGGGTTCGGCCCCAGCCTAGTCGAAAGCGTCAATTTTTTAAACATATTTTAACATCATAAATATTTTATTTTTATTTTGTTTGGTAAAGCAATGTTCGTAACATGCTTAGATATTTTAAGAAATATATTAAAACGATATCAAACTTTGTTTTGAATAATTCAAAAAGTTAACTGCCGTAACTCGTCCGGTAAAATGTAAATGTTACTGTGGCCTAACCCACATTTTCACGATTTTACAGGAGAGATAAATTAGTGCTGAATTAAACCCTGAAAACTTTGATTAGAAAATTTAGGCATAGAGATTTTTTTCGAGACACAAGTTCCTTCAACTTTAGATGCTAAAACGATGATAAAAATTTAGAGGATAAAAAGTATAATTTTCATTTAAAAAATCTGAGAATGTGCATTCTATTTATTGAGTAGCCGAATCGATGCAAAGTTTGATTAAAAAATAGTATTAGTTATTGAGAAAATTAAGGGGGCATTTTTTCGCTCGAGGGGCACGTTTTATCGAATTTGGACGGCGATAAAAAGTTTAATTTTCAATTTTAGAGAAGAGAGAATTAACTTTCTAGCTATTAAGTTGCTAAAACAATACAAAAAACTTTGATTACAAAATATTATTAGGTTTCGAAAAAATGAAGGGTTTTTTTTCGCTCGAGATGCACGTTTAGACGTGATAAAAAAAACTGAACGGTGATCAAAAATCCAATTTTCAATTTCAAAAAAAGTGAGAAATTATTTTTCGCTCCAAAACTTGTTAGAAGTCACAAGGGCCTAAGCACAAATTCAGTTAGGTCCTTATTGGACAGTATGCTTACAAAAAAAATTAAACAGTGAGATTATAAAAAAAAAATCCTTTCGTCTGGAAGTGTATTAAAATTTTGCTGTTTTTTGAGCTAAAAATCTCATTGTCGAAACTTTATTTGTCAGGCCCTTATGGTATGCTAGCCTCCAACTGAGAGTTCCGGGAATCCAAATTTGATACTGATGAATTTTTGAAGGCAGCTACATAATGATTCGATAGGACTCCGCACTATGGTGATCCAAAAAAACTTTTTTTTGCTGGCGAAAAAGGGTCCCTTTTTTGTGACGTTCCCGAAAAAAGAATTTGCACTATTTTTTTCAAATTCGTTAATAATATTAGGACGTTCCCCCGGGCCTTTGAAATTAACACTGGATTTGAAATGCGAAAACCTCAGTTTTCGGAGAAATGGGGGAAAAAACTACTTGTTATGAAATTTTCGTCAATTGAATTTCAGTCACTCCTTGAGAAATATGCAAGAAATTGTTTCTACCCTATAACTTTTGAATTTGACGCCCAAATCACTTTGTATTGTGCCCAGAAAATTCCCCGAAAATTCAAAATAGCTGTTTTATTTTTAATTCATGCTAGAGACAGCATTTTTTGGAATTAATTGCAGAGGAAGTGAATGATAAGAAAAATATTCTTCTGTTAAGTTATTTTTCAATTGTTTAAAAGATTTAACCCTTCAAGTACACACCTATTTTTTCGAACACCTCCTACTGAACCTTTTTACTTACCAAAATTTAGGGGTATACTTCCAAGTATGCTAAAGTAATTTATAAGTATTATAAGTATTATAAGTGTTTTTAAAGTCTTTAACGAACTTAAAAAAATTCACGAAAAAATTTTGTTTGCTGAAAAATTGAATTTTACGAAAAAAATTGTAAGTTTTTTAATTGTTAATATTTTAAGCTAAAAATTTATATGGAAACTGTTTCTCGATCACAAATTTTTTGTGGGTTAAATTGACCCAGTGTGTACTCGAAGGGTTAAATTTGCTTTAATTTTTGTTTTACTACAAAATCATGAAAAGTTCGTATTTTCTGGAATTAATGACACAATTAATAAATTTTAGGAGGAATATTTTTGGTTGAAGACATTTTGTAATTGTCCAAACAATTTCTACTTGTACAAATTTTTTCCATGCCAAATCACGAACATATTTAATGGATGTTGAGAATAATATTTTTTGTTTAAGAAATTATGAAATTGCTTATTAAACCATTATTAGTCTTTCACTTCTGACTTTTCATGGGAAAGGTGGAGAAAATTCTCAACTGTTCAAACAATTTTTATTTGCTCGAACAATTTGTTTCATTAGGTAATTTTTGCATTCGTAATATAATGCAAAAAATTGTTTAAGCAAATAATAACTGTTTCAACAATTATAGGTATATAACTTCTTTATAATAAGCAACATGGTGTAAAGAGATTTAAAAATCCAGAATTTTCTCCACCCTTTCAATAAAACGTCAGAAGTGAATAATTATTAATTTTTTGAACATTTAATACTGTTTTAACAACAAATGTTACTCCTATCATCCATCAAGTGTGTAATTAGTTCAAGAAAGTACTCAATTTTCATGATTTGATCAGAAAAAAATTCAACAAATGGAAATTGTTTTTAAACAATTGCATAACGTTTTTAAAAAACCATTACTCCTAAAATTCATTAGGTGTGTCATTAATTCCAGAAAATACGAATTTTTTATGATTTAGAAGGAAAACAAAAATTGTAACACATAAATTGTTTAAACAATTGAAAAATGTCCTGAACGAAAAATATTACTCTCAACATTAACTTACTGTATCATGAATCCCATAAAATACTAATTTATCATGATTTACAGGGAAAATAAAAATTAAAAAATAATAACTGTTTAACCAATTTAAAATATGTGTTCAAAAATACTTTCAAACTTATCACTTATAGAATAAAAACAATTCGTTTGGAGAAAATTACAAAAAATCCCGTCTTTATCATGAATTTTACATGAAACTGCTATTTTGCATTTTCCGGGCATTTTCCGGGCACAATACAAAGGTCAAATTCAAGCTGTCAAATTTAAAAGTCATGCGATGAAAATTATTCCTTGAACATTTCCTAAGTAGTAACTGAAATTAATTTTACAAAAAGTTAATAAAAATAAGTTGTTTTCCCAATTTTCCGATAACTGAGCTTTTCCCATTTGAAATTCCATGTTAATTCTAAAAGTCTTAATATTGACCGATTTAAAAAAAAACATGAAATTACTCTCTCCGGGAACCTCACAAATATGGGGGGGGGGGGCTTGCCCTCTAGAGTGAAACAAAATATTGAAATGCCTTTTCCATACATTTTGTGCGGGGTCCTTTGTTTTCCCATAGAAAAGAACTGTTCGTAACATTTCAATTATTATTTCAATTTCAGTATTGAAGAATTAAATTATATTCTTTCATTTCGGAGTTTGGAACTAGCGACACCCCATGGCGAGATATTTAGTCATAAGTACCTTATGGTGTAACGACTGAAACGTGCAAGTTTCAACTTGCACCAACATACGGTGTGGGAAGGGGAATACTTAATGAGAAACTGATGCCACCCATTCGAATTCACCCTCCGAAATTCAAAAGAAACAAAGATGATATTGCGTTCCGAGGTCCAATCTGCTGGATTATCTGATAGTAACAGTTGGATATTGCATGAGGGAAATTTTATTGGGACAATCGATTTTTCAAGGGATATCAATTTAATCAATCATCTGGACAAAGGAAAATAAAAATTTATTTTACCAAATCCTTTTAATCCCTTGAGTAAAAAAATGCAATAAAATGTATTATTCATATCGCCCGGAAAAACAGTTGTTTGAATGAATCAAACTTTCACTGAATCAACCCGTTTTTAAAGTTAAACTCTGCTGTTTGAAAATTAGCGATATAAATAATAACTAAAATAAGTTTTTGGCAGAAGCATGAATGACTAGACATAAGGGAGTGTAAATTTTGAAAACGAAATTCGGACGCCTTCTGCTTATTAATTACACGGAAGCTGGAGGGCTAAAACAACATTCTTTCCCACAGACTCGCATCCCTCATCATGATGATGATCCTAACAACGCGGAACCGATCATGACTATACACGTCATAGTCATAGTCATGATGATTTTACCGCAGCTGCTCAGAGAAGGTCGACAATTTTAAAAATTCGAAACGCAAGGAACCTTGGAGGAAAAGTGGACCCTTATAGTTTTTTTGCCTTTTCCTTATTTTAGTTAGGATACATCATTACTACTAACGTCAAAATATATAATAAACACTACTTCCTATATTCATATTTAGAGTTAAATTTTACGATTAGTCTTACACAGTTTACTTTGTTTACAACAAAGTCTTACTTAAAGACTATATGCACGGCCTTGTTTTAAGATGAAAGGGCTGAAATTAAGTCGTCATGTGAGGAAAATCTGAATATACAATATCCAGTTGCGTGTAAAAATGTGGGCTTAAATTAAGACCCAACCTAAATTTGAAATTGAAAAAAGAGAACAAAGGACAAGCATAGTCACGTTCTAGACTGTAGACAGTGCCGGACTAACGAATTTGGGGCCCCTAGGCCATGACTTTATGTGGGGCCCTTCTTCCCCGTTCCATATAATTTTCAAGAACAACCGCCGGTATGAAATTCTTTTTCACAGAATAATATATAAATTACATGAACATACTACTTTGACTTCGTTTTCTTGCCTTTAGTTGTGCAAATATTTGTATCATTTCGTCGTGGTTGATTGAATTCACAAGGTCTGAGTTCTTTGAGGAAGCCAATGCAGATATGCGTTTGTCACTAATTGAATTGCTTAAATAATTCTTTACCCGGTTCAATACCGAAAAAGAACGATCTTCGGATGCATTGCTAATAGATAAAATACATAGGTAAATGCAAAGTGCAATTTTCAGATTACGATAAATAAACCATCATTAAACATTTCTTAAAAATGATCTGTATAAGATCGTACTCGTAGAATATTCTTTCAATTTTATAAGAAGAAGGTACAACTTAAAATGAACACATTCTTCGGATGATTGCTTTCCTAAATCGTTATTATAAACTTTAACTAGATCGTTAGCTTTTTCTCTGATTTCATCATCTGAGAGTGCTGCTAACTGATTGATAAAGCGAAAGCTATACAGTCGATCCCTCCGTAGGCATCACTTCGTCTCAATAAGTCTGCTGCGAGTCTGTCAATGATAGTGAAAAATATGTTTACTATCATGTTAATATTTTTCCTTCCTCTTCATCAAAGTGAAATTCATCTCGTAGACTCGCAATATACAGAGATAAAGAATCATATTGATCAATTACATCACACAATTCAGTGGCAGTAGGTACTTTGTAAAAACGTATATTATTCACGTGAATGCGTTCTAAAATATCATTCCTAAATACCGCGAGAATGCCGTTTTCGAGTTGGCAAAATTGTATGTATAAACCGAGAGCTTCTGCGTTTACATCTGATTTTTCTATGATTAATGATTATATATATACAATGAGGACAAATTCATAGCAGTCAAAGTCATAAGTGCGAAAGAGATGTTCTTATGCGCCATCTACTAGTGTCACACTTGAACTCACGCTTCTCTATGACTACTATGAAGTTGACCTTACCTTTATAAACTGTTCAACAAGCGTACCATCCGCAAGAACATATCTTAAAATAACATTAATTTGATCAGAGTATGTGATATATCGGAGCCAGAGCCTATATAGGCTTAGCATATATGCTAAGCGTATAGAATTTGTTTAGCTCTACTTCTGAAACTACATGAGCTACAAGATGATCATAAATCCGTTCAATATAAATCCGTTCAATATAAATTCATTACAAGAAGTCTTTCAAAGATATGGAATATTTTCTGTACCTTTATTACCAAAATTTTGAATATGTTCTTTTAAAAACAGATTATATTTCGTAATAAGCTCCATCAAGCCTAAGGAATGTCCATTGTGTTCTAAATTCGATTTTCCATCACTCCTGAACACTAAGGCACGTTTACCAGGCAATTTTATCACGCTTACTACACGATGAAGAACATGTTCCCAGTGAGTACCCTCTGTCTCGTATTGTTCTTTTCGAGGTTCTTTTATCAGATTTTTCAGATGAAACGATTGTCGATCAATTCGCTACAGATTTCTCACTTTGACACTGGTCACTGCTTTTACACTTTTTCGTTTGTGTGCACGACTTACATGTATTTTATTAGGCATTGTAGAACTGTGTTGCTCTACTAAATGACAAATTTTATCTGAGGAATATTGGTACTTATACTTGACTTGAGTCGAAACGTCTGATTGAAAAAAAACTACAAAAGTAATAAAATACTAAAATACTAAAAACATACAAAGAAACACCAACTTATCAAATTTTATTTTGTTCAATTTATTTTCACATTGCTTTTCAGAGGCAGCTGCTAGCGGCAATGGAATACTCGTACGAGTTAAGGCGAGGATTCAAGAATAAGTCAAAAAAAAATAATAAAGGTAAGAAAAAACGATATGAAAATTAAATGTTCAAATGCCTCCCACTTTCCTGATAATTTAGTATTTTTTTCTCACCTTTCAGATACCGGAGTGTTACCTACAACCTGCTTCGAATGTACAAAAGATATCTCCATCAGTGGAGTTTTATTTGCCTAAAGATCTTATGGCATACATAAATTTGCAGTCGAGGAAGAATGGCGCTAGCGATTGGAAGTACATCGTCAAGGAAGTCTTGCTGGAAATTTATAAGGAATCAATTTCCAATTATTCAGCAAAAGGATCGCGAGGCGAATGAAATGGGGATAGATCCTCTGCTATTGGCAGGATTGTTTGGTTAGTTCTGAGAATTCATCTTCTTCAGTTTTCATTATTTCCATTTGTCATGATTAAAATTTTAATTTTTTGTTTGCAGATTGGGCGTTTGAAGCATCAAATCGAATGTTAGATAAAAAAACGTTCATCAGATACATTAACAAAGTGGCTTCTAATAATCGAGGTCATTTAAAAAGAAAAAATGCAACCGACGCTAAAACAAAGTAAGAATGTCACGTTATATAATACTTGATTGAACATATAAATATATGTATATTATATAAAATTGAATTGATAATTTCAGGAGAAAATAAGTCAACCAGAGAAAATCCACGCCAAAATGATGGTGAATATTCACAAGAGAACTACTACCCAAATCCACAACAGGAACAAGCTCCACAAAACTCCAGCTTCTCACAATTTGATAATAACTCCTATTGTCATTACCCAACAGGTAAATATTTTCTTCTTTCAAAAAAATTATTGGGTAAATCCGGAATAGAGGCAAATAAGAGAAATTTTAAACGAAAATAGTTGAATTTTCAACAAAAAATTTGAATTTTCAACCAAATAGTGTAATTTTCTATGGCATTGTTGACTTTCCAACCTAAATACGTTTTTTGTACAAAACAGTTGACTTTTCAACCAAAATGATGATGGTTTTTTAAACAAGAAAATTAATTTTCTTCCAAAAAATACGAATTCCCAACAGAATACGTGAGTGTTGAACAAAAAAATATAAATTTTCAACCAAATAGTGAAATTTTCAACTAAAAAAGATAAATTTTCAACCAAAAATGAAATAGTTCAATTTTCAGTTTGATAATTAATCTCGAACCAAAAACTAATCGCATCTTCAACAAAATACTTAAATTTTTAACCAAAATAGTTGCATTTTCTACCAAAAATATAATGTTTTAACCAAATAGTGTAATTTTGTATGGAATTGTTGATTTTTCAACCTAAATACGACTTTTGTACGAAACAGTTGACTTTTTAACCAAACTGGTGATTTTTTAAACAAGAAAATCAATTTTCTTGCAAAAAATACGAATTCCCAACAAAATACGTGAGTGTTGAACAAAAAAATAAATTTTCAACCAAATATTAACATTTTTAACTAAAAAAGATAAATTATCAACCAAAAATGAAGTAATTCAATTTTCAGCTTAAAAATTAATCTTGAACCAAAAATCAATCGCAATTTTCAACAAAATAGTTAAATTTTCAATCAAAATACTTGAATTTTCAACAAAAATATGGTTTTTTAACCAAGTAGTGTAATTTTCTATGGAATTGTTAATTTTCAAACTAATGCTGCTTTTACCAAATAGTTCAATTTTTAACCGCAAAAGATAAATTTTTAACATCAGAATTTTCAAAAAATAGGTAGGAATAAGTAGCAGACGATCTATTGTGGATTGACCCAAATTATATTCGGAATTTAATAGAATTAAAATGAAAATATTGCTTCCTCAGGATCATTCGTTCGTGAGACAGTTGATTTTAATATGGAGAAACAGAAGATACAACATTTATTAATTTGTGAAGAAGGAAGAACGAAACCATTGCAATAAGTAGTGCAATAATTGATACTGTTTAATTAATTTATATAACGTATATGTGAATATATGTAAGTATATATTCTTTTTAAAATATAAACGCATTTACATGATATTTTTGTGCATTTAAAATTATTATTTATTAAAAATATGGGGGGCTGAAATTTCAACCGTTTTAAATAAGCGCGAGTAAACGGAATGCGCGAGACAAATGCGCAGTAGAAAAATACGCAATGAGCATAGCCCCTTCTTAGGTCCTAAAAGTGCGGGAAATGGAAATAAGCAGGACCAGTGAGGGCCATAGAAGGGCTTGAATTGTATGGAGAGTGAGGCCTTCCTTGGACCTACTTGGCCCTGCTCCAGTACTACAATTTCAGGTCCAAAACAGGCCAAAATTTCGACTCGGGTTCAGATAAGTTTTTGGTGCGAATGTTCAAATTTGAAAGAGAGGAAGGTTTGGAAGAGGGATTGGTGTAACTATAGGTAACCGATTCTAAGGAGACACTTGGGTAATTTTCCATAATCCACGAAAATCGGTGGGTTATTTAACCATCACTGAAGCAATTAAGGGGTAACAATATGTTTTTCAATTTAAACCTAATGCTAATTTTAAAGACAGATGTTTTGAAGATATAAATGTAACGCAACGTATGTTATTGTCAACTTGGAAATCTGAAACTAATTACCAATAGTAAAATTTTGAATTTCAAATTCCAGATGCTGTCGCTGAGAAATATTAAAAGTCGATTTTCTCAAAAAATCCACAACTTATATTTTTTGTAAATTTGTTATTGAATTTGTACTTTTCATTTCTCTCACAAACAACGATAGATACAGAAAAATGTTAACATAAAAATTTACATGCCTAAAAAAGTTCTATGAAATATACCTCATGCTCTTTTGTGATATCTTGCATCGTTTACGAGAAAAATTCCAAAATTATACTTTTAAGAAAAAAAATTCTCTCGGCGCCAAGGAATCTATCAACTGTTTCAACTTTTCTTATTTGAAATTCGGAAGTGAGCCAATAAGGCCATTAAAATCGACATTCATTTTTTTCTCTGGTATAGAAACGATTCAACAATTCAAGGTCATTATAATATTTAAAACATGACAAATTGACAAATTCATTTTTCAATTTTCTCCAGAATAAAGTATTTGAACCACATTTTCTTTCACCGATGTAAAGAGCATAGGTAATTTAATATTGAAAAATGCTATTGTTGTAAATCATGTTACGAGACCCTATTTTACTAGCGTCTATAGTGTTCCTGATTGTGACAATTTACGTGTATTTCTCAATTCATTTTCAAAACTTATCACCGGAAAAATCTGTCGGAATAGAAGATTCACCTGCCTTAACTTTTTTTAAGTTAATGGTAAAAGTAGAAAAATATCGTTTGAATTAAGTAACGCTTACAAATCTTAAACCGACAAAGAAATTTCGTCGGCGATAAAATGTGTCGAATACGCCTATTAATCATATTTTATAGCTATATAAGTATATATTAAATAATAATTTTTTATTTGTTGTAAAATTCAAAATATTAAAAAATTATTATTATATCTCATTTTTGTCTCAAGCTTAAGGTGGTTACAGCCAAATATGTCGAAGGCATTTTTGTA
This sequence comes from Andricus curvator, assembly GCA_932195095.1. NCBI lineage: Eukaryota > Metazoa > Arthropoda > Insecta > Hymenoptera > Cynipidae > Andricus > Andricus curvator. The sequence continues at coordinate 217,574 of CAKNYM010053335.1, read as the reverse complement.
ATAATTTTAATAATAATTTTTGAAAATTTATTATTAACACCCAAACTGCCCAAGTATCAAATTCATTTGTTACATAATGTAGTTGTCAACTGTTTGCAACCTTTTAATATCCAGGGTTTTTGTATGAATAATATAACAATTTAATTTAATCTTATTCAATTCTTGTTTTCTACTTCAACTCTTGTTTTCTAGACTCTAGAATCTATTATTAATCACGTAAGATTAATCATTTAAGTATAGCGCTGGGCCTAATATTACGGAAACTTTCGTAATCCGATTGAGATAGAAATGGGTTGAAACTAGACAATTGAAATTGCACTTGTAGTTATTTTAGTCCTTAGCGAAATTTCGTTAATTCAAATTAACAGATACGAATATACTGTTTGCAGTTTGAAACTTTGCATTCGACTTGCAGAGAGTTGCAGAGGTGCAAAGATGAAGAACCACAAGAGGTAGAAGAAAATACGAAAATAAAAAAAGAGCTTTGCTCAGAGGAAGCTGCGAGCCTCTATTGTTGCGGTCCTGGGAACCGGTCGGTCCTTGGAGCAAAACACAAGCTCATCTTGGTCTCGAACCGCGAAATCCCCCAGGACTCCTCCCTCAGCCCTCTCCACTCCCACTCGAATTTTGTTACCGCAAGAAAACTAACTGCATTCAGTGCATCAACCACAACTTCTGATGTTGTCTTTCATCCTTTTATGTACATTCAGCTTCTCGGTATGATTTTTCATTGAAACATTGAAACATTGAAAAAAAATACCACAACTGAAGTTCATGCAGTAAAGTTCTGTCGACAGTCACCAGGGTCACCAGAAAGAACAAACTGTAGAATATAGATCCTATACTAGAAAATATACATTTTTTTGTCTCACGTAATTTTTTAAATAAAATTTAAAATTAATATATAATAATTTGTTTGGTAGCAAAATGTTAAGAACAGAATTATTCCCCAATGTTAAAAACCATTTCCAATGAAAATTGTCTATTTTATCAATAATGTTTAGAAATATTCAGAAAGAAAATATTTGAATCTTTAGCCAAAAAAAGATTTCAATTTTTAACCAAAAATTTACAATTTTAATCAAAGATAAAATTGCTACCACAAGAGATGGGTTTTCAAACCAAAATGATGAATTTTCAACCAAATTTTAGAATTCACAACCAAAAAAGATTTTTCAGTCGACAGTAAAAAAAATTTTAGACAAATTATAATTTGAAGGAAAAAATCATTTTTAACACAAAATGCAAATTTTGAATAAATTAACTTTTTCATTTTCTTTGTTCATTTCCTTTAAGGTTATATAAATATAATTTTTCCTAGATCTGCCAAGAAAACTCGAAAAGATTTTTGAAGATTCAGATATGTAGAAAAAGTATCTAGAAAAATTTCTAAGAATTTTTTTTTTTTCATTTTACAGGATTTTACCAAATTTTAGGAAAAATCTAAATAGTTTAAAAGATATTTCAGACTTCTTGACGCTTGGAAGAAATTTAAGAATATTTTATAAATGTTCGGAAATCTTTCAAAGTATTAAAATATTTGGTATCTCTTCAAAATTCTAATAATTCCTGAATATATTTTAAACTGACTCGAATGATTCTTAAAATTGGTTTAAAATCTTTTGGATTCATTTTTGACAATTTTGGAACGCTTCTTTTTTTCTCAAGGAAATTTGTAAATTATCTTGAAACCTTTCCAAATCTTTAAAAAAAACTTCAAAATTTTATTTCGAAATCTTCAAAAATCTACATTTTTTAAAAGTTTTTATTATTTTTGAAATCATTTAAAAACTACATAACATCTTTTAAAATTATTTAAATTTTTCCTAAAATTCCGAAAAAAATCTGCAAGATTAAAAAAATGGTCTTCAAACCTTCCAGATTATTTTTTGATAACTTTGGAAATCTTTAGGTATCTTTTTAAATATTCTATTAAACTAAATGTTGTGCAATACAAAATTATTCAAAATTTTCCGGAAAACCTTAAAATTTTTTTTTATTCCCTTGAAACCTTTCCAAATTCTTAAAAAGCTCCTAAACTTTTTTTAGAAATCTTCAAAAATCTACATTTTGTTTTAAATAAAATTATTTTTGAACCCTTTGAAAACTTCTATACATCTCTTAAACTTCTTCGAATTTTTTCTAAAATTTTATAATCTTGTAAAATTGTAATATTTTCTTCTGAAATTTTCTACCTCTTTTCCGAAATTTGAGGAAATCATTTGAAATATTTAAAAATATTTTCTTTAAATTAATTAAAAAAAAATGAATTTCAATTTTCTCTGGAATCTTAACAACAAATTACATTATCTTACAATCTTCAAAATCATTAAAAAGCTTCAAAATTTTATTTCATAATCTTCAAAAATTTACACTTAGTTTAAAATTTGTCGGTACACGCAAAAGAAGCGGCACAAATTAAATGTGGATGGGCTACAAATAGCGTGGTTGTGGGAGCTACAAACACTGCAACAAAAAGCGTGTGGTTGTGGCAACTACGTCATTTGGATCTAACAAATTAAATAAAAGACGTGTCAACAAGACTAGTGGATAATGCAACCATATTGTATGCAACTTGATAATTTGAGTGAAAAATGCAACTAAAGTTGCATTTTTAACCAAAAAATACGAATTTTCAACCATATAGTTCAATTTTTACCCAAAAAAGATTTTTTAGTCATGAAAGATAAAAAATTCACCCAAATTAAAACTTTGGCGGATAAATTATTTTTAATACAAAAATAAAAACTTCGAATAAACATTCATTTTTTAAGTTTATTTGTTCATTTGTTTTTAAGTTTTTTTTATATATATTAAAATATATAATTTTCCTATGATTCAAAAAAAAATTTCAAAGATTTAAAATATGTTGAAAAAGTATAATTTTTTGTTACCTTTCAGGATTTTGCACAATTTTAAGGAAAATTCGAGTCAGTTTAGAAGATATTTAGGACTTTTAGAAGTTTAGTAGATAAATATCTTTTAAACAGACTCAAACTATTTCTAAAATAATGTTGAAAAACCTTTTAAGATTATAAAAATTGCCCTTTAATCTTCCCGATATTTTCGACATTTCTAGGAATCTTTTGAAACGTTTTAATACCTTCTTAAATCTTTGAAAAAACTTTTTAAAAAGTAAGAAGTCATTAAAATTTTTTCCAGGAATCTAAAGAAAAGTTTTTTTTTATAAAGTCATTCAAATTTCTCGAAAAGCCTCGAGATTTTCTTCGAAATATTCAAAAATTTTTCGCATCCACTCAAATTTCCAATCGTTTCTTTAACCATTTCCAAAACTTTTAAACCTTGTAAATATCTTTTTTTAAATTACTCGAACTTTTCCAACATTTTTCTTAAAATTCTAAAAAATTAAAAAAAAGTTGCCTTCAAATCTTTCAAATTCTGTTATGACAATTTCGGAAATCTTTTTTTAATATTCTCTTAAAATTTAATATTTCAAAATAAAAAATCAGTTTAAATTTTCACATGAATTTTAAGAAACTATTCACATTCTTTTTCGAAATTTTAGGAAATAATTTAAAATGTATCGAAATCTTTGCAAATTTTCTGTTAACATTTTTTTTTCTTTAATAAAAAATCAGTTTAAATTTTCTCATTGAATATATGTGGGCATCCATAAGCAAACATGTTACATTTTTTCTTCGATCATGAAATATACCTACTTCCGGTTACTATCTGGATAAAAGTATAGTGCCAATTAATTCACTATAGGTCCCAGTGTCATCTCCCACTCAAACCAAAACATAATAATTTTGGACTCAACTTAGAAAAATGCGAATATCTCCTAAACCACGTATTATTTTGATATACACTTACATTTCTTATAAACCGGAAGTTTTCAGAATTTATTTTTTAAACGGAAAAAAGTGAAAGCTCCATCCAATCATGAACGCGGGTTTCCCGACAACAATAATTTCGAGATATTAATCAAAAATGGCGCCATGCGTTTTTTAATAACTGGATAGGATAGGATGTGTTAAGATTGAGTAGACGGGATATTAAACGTTTCTGGATTGGAGTCTTTAGTACAGTGTATGCTTACATGTACAGAAATTCCAAAGCCCATAACAAAAGCATGATTTGTTTCATTTGTAAATATACGAGACTGGCGTCGCATGAACCATGAATGATTTCCGCCTACGCTTTGAGAGCTAATACTAATTATTATCCGGTTTTTGAGGAGTGTTACAACTGGGAGGTGACACACATCTGTCAGTTAATTTTATAATCTGTAGAGCGACAGAGACAAGTATTCTTTAATGTATGCAACTATACAGAATCAGAGAGAGATTGTCTATATACCACGTGGACAATATTTTACCACTTTTTACCCCCTCCCCGGCCCAAACTGTCAACGTGGTATATGGGCGGCCCTACAAGAATAAAAAAAGAAATCTAGTGAAGGAACTAAGATATGCCCTTGAAAAAGTATAATTGAAAGCCTTGTCCTTGTGATAACAAGTTTTTAATGATTCATAACTGCGTTTCAATATTTCATATATACTGCGTTTCAGTTTGGGGATTAGCGTGTCATTAAGAGAATTTTTCGTTAAGAAAATACTAAATTTTAGAAAAAAGATGTGAAACTTGTTTAAAATAGGTTGCATCTAATTTCATATAATTGTATTCAAGTTTCACATAATTAATATTTTATTGGCCAAGAAAAGTTACACTGGTCAACAAAATGTCACCTATGGACCTGTGGCATCAAACAAATCATTTCCGAAGTACTTTTTTGCGCTTAATTTGAATCTGGGCTCCATTTTTCAATTTCAACTCTTCTTTCATAGTTATTTTCTACTTAATTTTTCAAATAAAAATTTGTTATTCATAGTGCAAAATTCTGTAGATAATTTTTTTTTTAAACATGATACATGATGAAATTTTTGAAATTTTGAACCACGTAACCCCCCCTTGTTAGTATCCGTAAGTTTTGACCCCCCCCCCCAAATCTTTCGGAGTCATGCAAAAATAACGTAAGACGATCATGGGAGAGGAGGGGAGAGGGTCGTAAAATCTTTCTGATTCTTATGAATTAATAAAGTAGTTCAACTTTCAACTCAGTAGTTGAATTTTCAAACCAAATAGATGAATTCTCAACAAAAAATGTATATTAATAGTTGATATTTGAACTAAGAAAAGATTTTAATTTTAAATCAAAAAAAGTTGAATTGAACCAAAAAAGATGAATTTTCAATAAAATAGTTGAATCCTCAATCGGAAAAAATTCATTTTCAACCAAATAATTGAATTTCCTACCAAAAAAAAATACGAGTTTTCAATAAATTGCATGAATTCAACCAAACAGTTGAACTTTCAAATGAAAGGGGTCCCATTTTTAACAAAATAGCGGAATTTTTAACCAACTAGTTGAAATTTTAACCAATTGGTTAAATTTTCGATTAAAAACTTTGACTTTAAAAAAAAAAGTTTATTTTTTAACATGATAATTACATTTTCAAAAAAAAATTAAAATTTCAACTAAAATTATGAATTTAAACAAAAAATGATTTTGAACAAAGAATAAATCTAAACAAAAAATATAATAGTTGATATTTTTACAAAAAAGATCGTAATTTTAAACCAAAAACAGTCGAATTAAACTAAAAAGATGAACTATCAACGAAAAATGTAATAATTAATATTTCAACCAAAAAAAGATTTTAATTTTGAATAGAAAACAGTTAAATTCAACCAAAAAAGATGGATTTCCAACAAAATATTTGAATCCTTAAATTTACAACCAAAATAATGGGATTTTCTACCGACAAAGACAAATTTTCAACAAAACAGTTGAATTTTTAAACCAAAAAGATGAATTTTCGACAAAGCAGTTGCATTTTCAAACAGAAAATATGAATCTTTAACAAAAAAGTACATTCTCAGCTAAATAGTTGAATTTTAAATTAAAAATGATAAATTTTCAACCGAAAATAAAATAGTTAAATTTCAACCAAGTAGTTTCATTTTCAAGCAAAAAAGATAAATTCTTAATGAAAAATTTTATCGTTTTTTTCCAGCCAATTAGTTACATTCTAGACCAAAAAAAGTTAACATTTTAACAAAATAGTTGAATTTTTAACATAATAATCCAATTTTAAACAAAATAGTTGCAACTAAAATTATGAATCTTCAAACAAAAAATTAATTTTGAACAAAGAAGTTCAACTTTTAACCAAGTAGTTAAATTTCCAATATAAAAAAGAATAATTCTCTACGAAAAATATAATAGTTTATATTTCAACCAAAAAAGATTTTAATTTGAAATTTAAAAAAAACAGCTAAATTCAAACACAAAAAGAAGAATTTTCAACAAAATAGTTCATCCTAAATTCTGAACCAAAATATTAGGCCCAAAAAGACCAATTTTCAACAAGACATTTGATTTTTAAGCCAAAAAACGAATTTTCTACAAGGCAGTTGAATCGTCAACCAAACAGTTAGATTTTCAATCAAAGAGATGTATCTTCAACCAATAAAATAAATGTTTAACAAAGTAGTTTTACTTTCAACCAAGTAGTTGAATTTTCAAGCAAAAAAGATAAATTCTCAATGAAAAATTTGACAGTTGAATTTTTAACCAAAATAGATGAATTCTGAATCAAAAATATCAACCATAAATAATAGCAGACTTTTTAATTCAAAAGAATGAACTTTCAATGAAAAATGATTGGATTTTCTTATTTCGTTCTATTAATTCAGTTCGCATTTGAGTGATTTGAGCGAAAAAATGAGAAAAGGGGGACGTTTCTTGAAGGCAGGTGGAAAAACACGACTTCTTTTTAAAAAGGGGTAAAGCGCGAAATAAGGGAAAGAGTGTGAAGTCTGTACTTAGAATCTACGCTCTCCCCCCTCCAGAAGCGTGTCTGACGTAGTTTTTGCACAATCCCAACAGGTCGAAATGCAAAGCGAAAAAATAGTTGCAGTAGCGAGAAATTTCAGAAAATAGCACCATTAGAGTCATTTTTGTGCAAAATGGTACCAAAATAGTTGAATCGTTAAAAAAAAGTGTCAAAACATGTGAATAGTGGCCTGAGCCCGAGGCCTGCACTATATATAAATCGTTCTTCCTTTTGAAAACGAAGTTTATAAACGAAAATAAAATCCTGGAACAAAATCTTTACGAACTCTCGACATACGACACAACCTGTACACATTCGCATAATTCGCAAAGGTACACGGGGTACACCCGAGAAAGTACATAAAGTGCACAGTACACAGTTCTCGTCTGAAGGTTTAAACTGGACGCAAGACTATACAAGCTTAAAATATAAAAGTAAAGAGAATGAATGGATGAAATATCAACCCTTAGCTTTAGATTCTTCATTCTTTAGAATACACCCTTTTGATACCAGTTTCATATCTGGATGCACCTTTGGTCCTTTGGTGATATGCAAGTCGCAAGATGAGAAAAAGTTTTTCAATGCTTGATCATTGAGGGTTATCCTTGTGAGAGGAGATCCGCGTTGTGTTTCTGCCTTCAAGTCTGGAATGTGCCTCCACCCATCCTCCACTCTGCACCCCCCCCCCCCCAAAGCATAAATTTTGCACTCGAGAACAAGCACCACAAGAGTCTCGAAAGGACCTGCAAGAGGTTACTTGACTGGGTTGGGTGCTGTAACTACTTTTTAAACCTTAACTTAAACGGTTCTGGTCCAAACCACTTTTCAAGTACTTTCAACATTCGGTTTCGAAGATTTTTCCAGTGAAACTGATCAATGGCCTTAAAATTTTAAATATCAGACTGTTTCGAAACCTGAGAAATTGTTTTTTTTTCACCTTTAACGTCAGGGTGTCTAGCGAAAATTTGTTTTCGAATTCCCAGTAAATTCCCGGATTTCCCACCTCATTCTTAGTTTAAAAAAACACTAGAAGATACTAGAAAAGTTCACAAAATTAATATTCTTTTATCAGGAAAAGTATGATTTTAAGGTCTGAACTTGAAAGAAATAAGTTTTAAATATTCAAACATTTCTTATACTTGAACAGTGGATTTATAAACGATTTTACAATTGAAAATGATTACGACTTATTCATTCTAAGTTCAGGTCTTGGCAGAATCAAAAAAAAATCAGCAGAGTGTTTTGTCAAAACTTCGATTATATTCGATGGAATATAAGCACAAGAAAATTTTATTATTTACACTTTTTTCGTAACATTTTTCAAAGAGTGGTTAAAATATTTGGGCAGAAATGTTATATCTTTTAGCCTACTTTGAGTAAAAACATGTCAATTCTTTACTATCAAATTTTAGACAATTGATTCTTGACGAACTTGTGAGAAAAATGTTTCATATGAAATATTCGCTTTTAAAATTAATGATAACTCAAAACGAAACATACAAAAAGCATAGCAACATTTTTGAAAATTAATTGGATAAACTTCCACCATATATACGTTGATTAAAAATAGTATAACAATGACTAAAATAAATACTAACATGCATAAAAAGTAAAATTTGAAAAAAAACTTCTAATTCTAATTTTTTTCTTTCTGAATTTTTTACCAAAAAAATTAATAATTTTAGAACCCGGAATTTTACAAATTTTTAGAATAAAAATCTATTTAATCATTTGAAATATCTTAAATTTCATATCACATATTACAATGCGTAATTCTAAAATTTTCGAGTTTCAAAATTTTCCATTTTATATAGGTCTTCTGAATCTGTTCAAAATTAACCAATTTACAAATTTTAACATTAAAAATTCAACTTTTTCAATTCGAAAGCGTTACAGTAGTTAAACAAATGTGAATGTCCGATTGAAACTTTATAAACTATATTTTCAATTTAAAAATAATTTAGGTTTCAGGACAGGTTTCAAGTATATGATAATATAATATATATATATATATATATATTTATCTATCTATATATATATATATATATATATATAGGTAGTTTATGACGTACTTCAGACCATAGAAAGGAAATTCGTTGTTAGATCCTTTATTCCATTACAGCTGCCAACGTTTCGAAAAACGATGTTTTCCTCATCAGGACAATATTAAAATTTTTGTTAAATTTCGAAGTTCATCAACATCTTAATATTCTTCTTTATAGGCTTCTCTTTCTCACCCTTCTTCACTTTAAATTCTTCATTTCTAGTTGTTATTTTGTTTACATGATATTATTGTTATTAAAAATTGTTTAAAATTGTAAATTCAAGATTGCTGAACTAATAATTTAGTTAATTTAGTTGTAAATAAATCGGAGACATCACAACCATTATGCTCCATTTTTACAAAGAACATTTTTTTAAGGTTTTAAGTAGTAGTTAGGTAGGGTCGATTCCCCCAGCGGGGGCGATTTTTCAAAGCGTTTGAGCGTGCGATTATATTTGTAAGTAACTGTGCGTGCAATTGTAAAATAATAATCGTAAATTGAGTGCAGTAATTATATATAAAATAATTTTCTTTTCTTTTCAAATCGACCGACATTTTACATCATTTTTTTGTCGAAAGTTTGGAGCTAATTTATTTATAAATCCTGTACAGCATGTGTACAGTCCATATATCTATGGAGGAGTGGCAGATGGTAACTTAAGAAAGCATCCAGAGGCGACTGTTGTCACCTACAACGCTCGCGGCCGCTGTGTAAGGATAACAGCGGTAAAATACGAACTCCAAACTACACTATGCTCCTAATTTTGTAACTACAACATCATCGCCGAAGATTTCAGACATCGTATTAAATTAACTTATAACATCCTCATCGCATCAGTCACTTGACTTAGTCCGTGGCTATGATGAAAAACCGGGTTCACCCGAGAACTAGTTTGAAAAAAACATAAATAATGTGAGTATACAATGAGAAATCGGTAAAGTTACTCTTCGGTAAAGTTACTCTTCTTCTCTTCACAGAAATAAGGCTATTTCTATGAGAAATGTATGGATAAATTGCGAAGTTTTTTACGAAGAGTTCGAATTTCCTACGAACAGTTCCTGAAAATTTCAGACTGAAATATAAAGAGGAAAAATTTTATTAGTGCAATTTAATTTATATTTAATTTATAACTTAGCATCTCAGAAGATTCGAACCCTCAAAGACTGCTGACTCACCAGTTTCTAAACATAAATCAGGAGTGCGTTAACACACGCAGCCATTGAGGCCAAACAAAATAGCTATTATAAATAAGACTTCTAGCCACTCATCCGACAAGCTCCAAGTACACATACGAGCGTACACGTACACCGCGCGTTTGGGCGAGCGTGTGTGCAGGCCACGTAAAGGCGAACCTACTTTCCAATTCCCAGATTTGTCGGGCAAGCTCTTGAGTGCTCGGAGAATCTTTTCCCAATCACTCGTAATATTTTTGTAATTATTCACGTAAAAAAAAGTGATGAAACGTTTTAGAATTTTCACATGGAGTTCGTCAATTCTTTCTCAAAGTTCGCAGATTATTTACGAAAATACATCAATATCCGATGAATTTTTCTCATATCCGAGACCTAGCTACTAGTTCGTGAAATTTTTACGGATCAATTTTTTCCGTGTATTTGAAATTGTTCGTCCTACTCTTTTAAAAAGTCAGTTTAACTAACCTGAACGCGAATATTAATTTTAACCAAATTCACAGACGAAAAGCTGCGCTTCAATTTAAAATAATTAGAGTTACTGGTTTAGAGAGTTCTTCGAACGATCCACTTTTTTCCGTGTTACCAACAGAAGAATTTACAGTTTAAAAGCCTAATCTTTCACATTTTTTCGACGTTTTCAAGATAACTTTTGAAATATTTTGAAATTTTGTTTAACAATTAATATTTCAAAATAGAAAATAATTTTTAATTTTTCCAGGAACCTTATGAAATAGTTTTTTTTCTTGAAACCTTTCAAAATTCTTAAAAAGCTTCGAAATTTTTCTTCAAGATCTTCAGAAACTTACATTTTATTAAAATTTTTTTGAAATATTTAAAAATGTTAAATTATACTTTAATCTTTTGAAATATTTTGAAATGTTCTCTTTAAATTAATTTTTCAATATAAAAAAATGGGAGTGTCCACGCGTGCCGAAAAAATCCGGCTATTTGTACCTAAATTTCAGAACACGTAGCTACGGCCATCAAAAATCATTACACATTTTCCCAGAAATCTTTTTAAAAATTTTGGACTCTCTTGAAACCTTTAAAAATTCACATTTTCAAAACTTTCAATGTGATTTCCGGCTCGAATTTGTATTCCTGGTTAATTCCAGGTTTTATTTTAATTCCCGGATATTTCCCGATTAGTAGGCACCCTGCCTGAGAGCTGTCAACTGACAATTTTTTTCGCAAATTTTTTTTTTACTTGCAATTATTGAACTACTGAATCACTGTCATCCCTGAGCAGATCGAATAATTAAAAATGTGAAGCATACAAAAATGAAATAATGTCAATTTTATACAAAATAAAAATGTATTGTTGATTAGAAAAGATTGATCGGTAATATTTTGATTAAGATTATGGTCTAGTTCGATTTAGAAGTGGGTCGAAATCCATGTATTGTGTTTTTTTTTCTAAAATAATCACATCTTTTTGCAACTCTTTGTGTGTCCATATTTTAGTTTTTGGAGACGTGCCACAACTGCCACACCATTGACAAGTGGTTTTCTCGACGGTGGTTGCTTCTTTCAGGATGTTCCTTTCGTGGTTCGATAGAGTTAATTACGAGGTTAAGTAATAGCTCGAAAGTACTTTATTGTTTATTTCTTTTAGATTGAAAAACAAAAATGTTACAGTTTTTTTTGTCGAATCCGTCGTTTTCGGGACTCGCCGTTCTTTAACAAGGTTTTTTTTTTAAAAGATAGTTGCTTCTTTGTAAGCCTTCCTTTCGCGACTCGATAGAGCTAAGTAATAACTCGAATGAAAATTCTTGTTTTTTGTTTTTAATTAAACAATAAAAAAAGTTATGCAACTCTTTCTGAGTCAAAATCGATGTTTTTTGGGACACGCCGTACCATTGATAAGAGGCTTTCCTCGGAGGTGTGATTGCTTCTTTTAGGATCTTCCTTTTTCGAAAAAAAAAACAGCAAAAATGTCATCTAACTAGAGCTGAGTTAGCTTGAAAGTGCTTTTTTGTTTAAAAAAAATCAAATGCATTACATTTAGACAATTTTTCTGTCCCCTGTAAAATTGGAGTTTAATATTTTTCAAAATTTCTTTAATATTATGAATTTAATTCCATCAAATTATCAATTGAAATTTGAAGTTTCAAAGAATTTTATTTTTTATTTAAGCAGATTTAACATCAATTGAATTAAAGCTGCAGGTTTTTAGTTTAATCAGAGATCAAGCATTATTTTCAGCACACTGTGGTGAAGCTTTTGCGAGGGATACGTTCTCATCTCGACGTTTTCTATTGTGTGTTACTGTTCACAATAACCGACCAAGTATGTAGCGTATCACATCCCAGATGAGACCCCATAGTGGCGGACGTGAGTCCAAAACAGATTCGCGACCCTCCAACGCTATTCAGCATCCGATTTCATCCATACTCAAGGGTGGTCTCCACTTTATAATTTATAAAAATATTCAACTCTGTCAAAAATACCCCGTTTATAAATGTAACGCCGAAATTTAAAAACATGATATATCGAGAAATAATTTATACGTAATATGAAGTATAAAAACAATTTAATTGTGAATCAGATATCACAGCGCAAAGGAGCTCAAAAAATTTATTGAAATCTTCAAAATCCGTAATATATTAAAATCCATTAAAATCTTCTAAAAGCCATTCAAATTTATTGAAATCCCTTCAAGTCCTTTAAAACTGTGAAAATCCTCAAAATCGCTTGAAATCTTCAAAATCCCATAAAAATCTCGTGAAAATGCCTTAAAATCTCTAAAAATCAGTTAAAAACCTTGAAAATCCCAGAAAAATTTCGAAATCTTACGAGATCCCTTAAAATCATTGAAATTCCTTTAAAATTCATTGAAAACTTTAAAATCTGTGGGAATCGTTCCAGATCTCTACACGGAAAAAATTTATCCGTGAAGAAGTCACGAACTTGTAGCTAGGTCTCGGATACGAGATAAAAAAATGAAACATTAAATCCTTATTTCTATGAGAAATATATGGATAAATTTCGAACTTTCTTACGAACAGTTCGAATTTCCTACGAACAGTTCCTGAAAATTTCAGACTGAAATAAAAAGAGGAAAAATTTTATTTGTGCGATTTAATTTTATATTAATTTATAAATTCGCAACTCAGAAGATTCGAACCTCAAACACTGCTGACTCACCAGTTTCTAAACATAAACCAGGAGTGCGTAAACACGCGCAGCCATCGAGGCCAAACAAAATAGGTATTATAAAACTTCTAGCCACTCATCCGACGAGCTCGAGGCACACATACGAGCGCACACACGCACCGCGCGTGTGTGCGTGGGCCACGTACAAGGAGACTTAGGTTCGAGTTCCCAGATTTGTCGGGCAAGCTCGTGAGTGCTCTGAGAATCTTTTCACAATCACTCGTAATATTTTTGTAATTATTCACGTAAAAAAAAAGTGATGAACCGTTTTAGAATTTTCACATCGAGTTCGTCAATCTTTCTCAAAGTTCGTAGGTTATTTACGAAAATACATAAATATCCGATGAATTTTTCTCATATCCGAGACCTAGCTACTAGTTCGTGACTTTTTTACGGATAAATTTTTTCCGTGTAGAAATCCCTTACAATATATTAAAATCTATTAAAACCTTTTAAAAGTCTTTCAAATTCCTCGAAATCCCTTAAAATCCTTTATAATATTCGGAAATCCTTTGAAATTCAGTTAAATCTTTCGAAATCTTATGGAATCCTCTAAAACCCGTGGATATACAACTATACATTGGAATCTTTTGAAATCTCTTTAAATCCTTTGATATCCGGTTAAATCATCGAAACCCCTTTAAATATCTTAAAATCCGTTAAAGTTAATGAAAATACCTCAAAATCTGTCGAAATCTTTTGAAATCTAGTAAACTTTCTGGAAATCTAATTAAATTCCTTGAAGTCCCTTAAAATCTTGTAAAACGCCTGAAAAACTGAGATTCTCTCTGAAATTGTATTAGGAAATTTCTTCAAACTCTTAAAATCTTTTTAAATCATTTGAAATAATATCCTAAAAGTTTTGGCAAATCTCAAAATCTTTGGAAATTTCTGGAAATATCATGAAATCCCTAAAAAGCTTTGGAAATCGCGTTAAATTCCATAAAAAATTTGTAATTCTTTGAAATACTTCGTAATCCTTTGCAATACCTTAAAATCCCTTGAAATACTTCCAAATTTCAGAAAATCTTTCAACTCTTTTAAAATCTCTTGAAATTTCCATATATTACGAATCCTTACAATAGAGAGTCTTAACTTTTTTTGAATCATGCTTACATAATTAATGGACGTTCCCTTAGTAATTTCGGTTACTAATCAATTAGTAAACTTCCTTTTCTATTATGTTTTCGATATAAAATGATGAACCTGAAGTCGAACGACAATGTAACACAATAACGTTCTTCTTTTAACCTTTTTATTTTTCCACGTTTCCTGTTTCCATAGCCTTCTTTTAATTAATATTGACAGCCCTAAATAAATTAATATACTTTCGCTAAGCAATTAGCAGTTTTCCACTACCGAATTAGTAAATATTTAGACTAATCAAATTAGTAGTCTTCTACTAATCTTTATTAGTGACCGACTTATATCTAGTAGATTTAGAGAACAGATTATTTTAAAAATTAATGTTTAAATACGAAATTTCCTTGGAAACTACTTATGTGGCCAAAAAAAGAATTTTATTCTCCCAGTTCTCAATTATTCCTGAAACACAAGTCGGTTGGACCACAAACAAAATAATACGAACACTGGTTATTTTATTCGTAGCGTGACAAGTACTGCACCTGGAATAAAAAGCCCCTCGCATACAAAATTGATTTTTTACAACGCTTAGATTCCCGGAATCGGTTAGTTTCATTGATCACGTCCATCACAGTGGGAACATTTAACTACTTCTACGTCATTTAATTATATACCCAGAACCTTAATCGCTGGAATCCGAATTAAAAGGATGTAAAACTTTCTGAATGTATTGACTAAATAAATATATGACTTAATACTACAAAACAATGTTCCAAAACGTAGAACGAATAAAATATTTATTAATCTCGCCTGTTCGCTCATAACCAAATATCTCAAAAATTATTATCCCATCAAATCACAAAAAGGAATATTGAATAGTGCTCGAATTTTCCTAACTTAGAAAGAACGTTTCACAAACATGATTTCGTGACAATTGCCACAAAATATCTCTGAATGCAAATATAAACAAATCCCCCCCCCCCCTCTTATATCTTGCCTTGTACCAGGCTTCAAAATGATATTTGGAACTAAAAAAAGTATCTTTCTGAAGAAAAAAGTATCGTGAAAAATAAAAAAGTAGTTAAAGAGTAGCCTTTCTAAATCAGTCAAAATGGCAACAGGATTCGAGAGTAATTCCAAACCGTGAAAAAACAAATTTTCTTATTTTTTAACCACTGATATAAAGAAATAATAATAAGACATAGTGAATTTTATTTATTATCGCAATTCTGTATGCCAAGAGCTTATATTTGAACTGTCATCGAGGAAAATCGAAATAAAAAAGCTTCCAGTATAAGGGTCTAAAAAACGAAATTTCCTTATTTTTCTTATTTTTAAACACCGATATGAAAAAAAATATAAGATAGCAAATTTTATTCTTTATCGCAATTCTACGCGCCAATACCAAAATTTATGCCTTTAAATAACTGACTTAGACAATGCAAATAGGATCAGTTTTCTCATTAAAGCCATGTCAAACTTACCCAAAATGAGATATTGAGTTGAAATTTTCATAGGGTGGCCGCAAAACTTCATTTTCAAAATTTCCTGACTTCCCAAATTTTGCGCTGACTAATTTTTTATTTTCCTATACCATTATTATATGTACTTATATACCAACATTCTTATCTTGTAACGTTTTTAATATAGAATCTTTTATAAATGAAACAAAACCATTTTTAATTTATAAACTTACTTGCTAAAAAAAAAAAAGAAAAAGTAACCAATTCAATCCGAAAAGTGACAAAAAGTGACTAATTTCTAACCCAAAAAGTTACTAAAAGTAATTAATGTGCATTAATAACGAGACTAATGTTCTTTCGAATTAAAAAAAATCAGGATAAATTCATAAGACTTCACAGTAATTCCAAGTTAAATTCAAAAGCATTCAAATTAATTGGAAAAAATGTTTAAAATCCAAAAAATTCAATTGATTTCAATACAACTGAAGTGAATTTAAAGGAAATGAGAATCATTCTACACCAGAGACTCGATAGATTGACAATCTCGGGGGATGCCTGAAAATAGCCTTGTTCATATAACGCGTACAGCGAAACGTAAACAGTCAGGGCCGCCTGAACCGTTTCCATAATATTGCGCAATCTACTTGACTGAGTAGTATAGTGCATGCGTCCCTTCAGAGGCGGAGTCGCAAACGTCTCTCTCCCTGCCCCCTGAGAAACTGTGGGGACCAGCAATTCTAGGAATTCATATAACGCGTTCGATCGCGCGTTCAAATAGCAAGTCTCTGGTGTATTAAATTTATAAAAATTCATAGTGAATTCAACACAAACTTTGAGTGAATTAAAAACAATTAAAAAATATTTTAAAATGCAATGAATTAAGTAGATTTGAGTGAATTGAGAAGAATTTAAGTAAATTAGAAAAATACAAGAATATTCCACAGAATTCAAAAGAATTTGAAAGAATTCAGGATAAATTAATAAGGATTTAGGGTGAATGCCAAATGAACGAAAATGAATTAAAAAAATAATTGAAAATCTCTTCAAATCTTTGGAATCCTACGAAATCCCTTACTTCTTGTGAAAAAATTCTTTGAAATCCATTAAATTATTACAAAATCCCGTGAAATTTTATGAAATCTAATGATTTTTCATGAAATGCTAAAACTTTATTGAAATACCTTGAGAGCTTTTAAACTCCCTCACAATGATTGAAATCCTCGGAAATCTTATAAAATCCCTTCGGAATCTTTTAAAATATTTGAAAACCTTGTAGGTCTTGTAAAATCGATCCAAATCTTCCGAAATTCTAGGAAATTCTTTACAGCTGTATGACAAATTTTTTAAATCCTTTAAAGTTGTTGAATTCTATTAAAAATTCCTTAAAATTGTTCAAATCGTTTGAAATCTTTTGAAATCACTTAAAATTTTTAAAACTCTTAAAAATGCCTTGGATTCTTTTAAAATACCCTAAAATGTTTCAAATGCTTTGAAATCCCATTAAATTACAGAAATCAATTGACAATTCCTTGGAATCTTTTTAAATACCCTAGAATATTTCAAATAATTTAAAATCTTTTGAAATCCTTTAGAAATTTGTAAAGCTCTTGAAAATTCCTTGGAATTTTTACAAATACCCTAAAATCTTTTAAAATCTTTTAAATCCCTTTAAGTTATTCAAATCACTCGAAAATTCTTTGAAATCTATTATAATATTAGAAAATCCCTTGAAATTATAACAAAGCTTATAATATTTCCTGAAATCATGGAAAATTTATTAAAATAACTTGAGAGCTTTTAAAATGCCTTAAAATCATTGAAATCTTCAGAAATCTGATAAAATACCTTGGAATCTTTCAAAATATCCTAAAACCTTATATATTCTGTAAAATCGATCCATATCTTGCGAAATTCTAATAAATTCTTTAAAACCCTGAGCAAATTTGTTCAAATCCCTTAAAATTACTCAAATCCTTAGAAATTCCTTGAAAATGTTTAAATCTCGTAAAAATGCCTTGGAATCTTTTAAAATACCCTATTCTATTTCAAATCCATTAAAATCTTTTGATTTTTAAAGAAGCAACTTTTTAAAGCTCTTGAAACAGGGTATATTCTAAGGAAATTTTAATACTGACCGATTCGCCTTCCTGACATGCTAAAAAGGTAATTCAAGATAATTAATTGATAATAATAATAAAGGTAATTAAAAATCATATTCGAATGTTATAGGCCGAGAATATTACGGCAATCGGTATTTCCAGAGATGTTTTGTCAATATTTTGCGTAATAATTGAGTAATAAATCGCTCTATCTCTTAGTGCAAATACTTATATAAATACACATATTATTTATTACATATTTTATAATTCATTATTTAATATTGTTATTACAAATGTAATGCTGCCCGAAATCAATGTTTAATACTGCCCTTTTGGTTAACACTGCCCCTTAGAATATATCCTGTATTGGAAATTCCTTGGAATTTTTAAAAATACACTAAAATCTTCGAAATTCGTTTAAATCCCTTCAAATTATTGGAATCTGTTAAACAATGTTAGGGATCTTTTAAAATACCCTAAGATATGTCAAAAGAATTCAAGGAAATTGAGAAATAGGTACAGACCTGAATTCAATAGGTTAATTTATTGAAAGAAATGTGACTAAAGTGATCTTTTTAGGCCGTGGCTACGTGTACCCAAATTTCGATGCAAATAGCCGCATTTTTTTCGATAAGAATATGGGGAGCTAGAAAAGGAGCTATTTTTACCAAAATTTCGGTACGTATAGCCGAATTTTTGCAATATATGTAGATACTTCGATCTTTTTATTTTCAAAAGTGACTATAGTGATTTTATCTTAAAAATGACTAAAAGTGACTGTGCGGCAGCCCTGATTATTCTTGACAGTTATTTAAAGTTCTTCTTAAAGAAACTCCCTGACTTTTCCTGACCAAGAAAATGCCCTGAATTTTCCCTGATCCGTGACCACCCTGTTGTAGAATTACGAAAACCTGCCCGCTGTGCGGGCACAGTCACATCGCTCGACGCGCTCGATTTTTTTATTTCACAGATCTTTTAAAATGAAGGTTAAATTATTGATAACTGTAATTTGGTGATTTTAAATTCTCTTTTGTTAAACCTACATCGGATTTAACGGATAAATTCTCATCACGTGTCTCGCGCTTCACACTCGATTAAAGTTCTCTTGTGGAAAAATTTCCAGGCAGTCTGGCTCCAGGTCTGGATTTATCTAGACTGTCTAGTCTAAAACATCTGACCTGGCCCAGATTTGGACTCATCTAGACTGTCTAGTCTGGAAGATCTGACCTATCTGGAAGGTCTGGTCTGTCCCAGGACTGGCGCTGCTCAGTTATCCGAGAACAATAAAAGTTGTAAGTTCGGTCTGGAAAGTCTGGCCTGGTTTAGGTTTGGCGCTGATCAGCTAGCTAAGATCAACAATTCTAATTTCGGTCAGGAAGATCTGGCCTGGCCCAGAATTGGTGCTTATCAGCTAGACAAGAATAAAAAAGTTCTAAGTTCGATCAGAATTTTTTTTTTACATTTCGAAAAAGTTAAAGGTTGTCTAGTATATAAAGTTTTAGCAGAATTCAATTATAGTAAAAAAAATATTTTTTTCAAAGTCATTCAAAAAATAAAGTTTCGTCCCAAGCAATTGGGACAAAACTTCAACGAAACTTTGACTTCGTAACTTATTATTTCTGTACCACTTCACGTATTATATATTTTGTTAATTTTAACATTTGTGTTTGCCTTCACTAGATTAATAATAAAAAGATGGTACAAAAGAAGCTAAACTGACCGGCCTCCAACTTGTGGCTGACCACCAATAACTAGCGCCTGACCAGATGGTCTGGCCTGCGGCTATCCAAGAAAAAAACGTTACACTTTTGGCCAGGCCCAGGCCAGACTGTCTGGTCAGCAGCAAGATTGAAAACCAGACGGTCTGGTCTGGGCCGGGCCAGCGCCAGAACATTTTTCCACACGGGTTGGTATATTATATTAATTTCTGTAACTCGCTACGGGACTTCTGCTTTAGGCAAATTCTTACTTTTAATGGTACTTTCCACGATTAAGACGAAAACTACGTGTCATAAAAAAAATAACATTTTTCATGAATAAATAAAAAACTATGCATTTTATCAAAAAATGGGGCGAAAGAAGATTTGTAGACCTTTTTAAAAAAATTTTTTTAACATTTTATCGTATCATGCATAGTTTTACAGAAAAATTGCATTTTTTTGTTAATAATATTTTTCACGATTAAACTAAAAACTATGCATCTTATCAAAAAATAGTCTGAAAGAAATTTGTAGACCTTTTTCAGATAAACAATTTTTCTTAAAATTTTTAAAATTAAGATTTCATATTTCGTGTAGTTTTGCTGTAAAATGGCATTTTTAATGTATTAAAAAGTACTTTCTATGGATAAAACCAGAACCGTTGGTAAAAATGGCTGGTTAAAGAACTCGTACCGTGTTTTCGTATCCCCGGTAGAAACCCTTATAGTTTCGGTCGGGTGTTCGTCCATCCATCCTAACTCAGAACTGACAACTCACGAGGACAGGGAAAGTAGGGGAAATGAAGTAAGGGGAAGTAGGGGAAATGAAGTAAGGGGAAGTAGGGGAAATGAGGGTAGGGGAAGTATGAGATGTGGTAGGAAATTAGGGAGAATAAGTAGGGGAAGAGAGGGGAGCAGAACTAGGAGAAGTGGGGGAAATGATAAAGTGAGGAGAGGGGGAAGTAGATGAGGAAGAAGTTGGGGAAGGGAGGGCGAAGCGAAGGTTGAAGTATGAGAATGAGAAGTAAAGGAATGTGGGGGGAGTAGGGCAGGGAAAGTATAGGAGGGGGAGGTTTGAATGACTTACACTATAATTTGGATTGATGCAGTCCGGATTTACGTCGTTCCGAGAATTGATGCTCAGTCAAGCGTGGCAAACAGCTCTAGGGCCGCACTCTCCGCGCGTAGTTGCTTCATGGTAGGTCCACAATGAGAGACGTAACCGTAGCCACTTCCGACTCTCATTGTGGGCCGGCCCTCAGGTTACGTCATCCGTCCAAATCTAACAGAAATGATTCACGCAAACCTGCCTGTTTAGTTCGGACAGTCTGGAAATAGGATCAAGGCCAATGCAATCCATGCCCGAAACCGTTCTTAATACCAAGTTCTAGTGTATTTGAGTCTTAATAGGTTACGAAACCCTTTTTTGTAGGCGCAAGGCGCCTATTTTGACTAATTTTTTCTCAACAAGTGAATCCGACAACGTCCAAATTTGATCAAATCCACGAAAGCCAATTTTCACATAAAACTAAAACCTTTTCATTGAGATGAGAATGTAAAAATTAAAAAATAGGGTAAGTTTAGCATGGTCTTAAAAAGGTTATTTACGAGGAATGTACGAAGCAAAGCAAAGCCAAGCCAGTTTAGTTCCCAATAGTCCGTTAACGCGATATGGAAACACGAGTACTTTCGAAGCGGTTATTTTGACGCCGGCTGCGATGTGGGAGTGCGGGTGCACACGTGACAGATTGGCGGGGGATCCATTCACAGCTTCTAATTCTCGGAATGAAATGTCCGTGTGCTGTTCCTGCTCTGTCGGATTTGGTCCTAGAACCGCGTTTCCTGTCGGACCACCGCATCACACATCGTACTATATTCTAAGTTCTAATACATATTCGTACATTTGTACAACTCATAAGTCCTGGCAGAACACACATTCTTGCATGAGATTACTTACTTCAAACGTGCGCTGCGTATATACTCAATCAGAAAAAATCCAAGTGAGAAGAGATGAAAGCAAGCTGTGGAAGATGCCGACGGAATTCATTGAGTTGTGACGAAACAAAACTCGTTTGCCTTTACAAATTTGAATTTCCTATATCCATCAAAGAGAACAAAACGCTCATACAAATATCACCCGGAGTTTCTTCCATCATCAAAATAAATTTACCTTTGCAAACGGTTGAATTTTTTTTAATTTTCAAATTACTAATTCGTATTTGATCTTTAAGCATTTGTGTTTAGGTTTAGGGCGGTTATCTTATAAATTGAAGACATGAGAATGACAACTGGATAAGGACCAATTTTTCGAAATTTTATTTTTAACAATTTCATGTAGGGGAGAGTAGAGTATGGCGCCGGTGGACTACCAAAGGCTACCAAACGAACCCCAAATAGCCCTACGAAAAAACGAGAGAAAATTTGACCTTTTGCGGGACAGCATAAATTTAGTCTCCTGCATTTTTTTTAGGTGAAGAAATAACGGCCAAACGATGGGAAATTACAACCAAACCTTCTTTAAGGACCACCAAACGTTTCATGATATAAAATTTCAGATTTTTTTTTTAGGATTCAGACTGCCTTTTCAATTTGAAATTGTACAATTATAAAAACCATTAAATTTATGTCTTATTTACTGATTGCACAATTTCAAGTTCTTAAATGGTCAAAGGAAATTATACAACTTATTTTAAGGGATTTCACTAAATTTTTTCATCTAAAACTCTTATTTTTACATTGTACAATTTTTAAAGATTTTAGTTAACAATTAATCGGATTTTAATTTGAACGTGTTACACGAGCTTGAATGCGGTCGATTATGTCTAAAGTCTCATTAAAAATCAAAGAATTTCTTTTGCCGAGAAATGCCATTGTATACCCTATTTTCATATATCACGTACACCACGTGACTTGTTTAGCAAAAACCACCATCGCCCTCCTATCGATATTTTGGTTCTTCACTCCACAGAAATTGTGCAAGACTATATAACTACAACAGTATGTAGAAAGAAAAAGATTAAATTTAAATCTGACGACGCCCCTTGCTTTTTCTTTTCTCCTTCCCCCCCCCCCTTCATTCTTTTTTTACTTCGATATCACATTAAGGCAGTATTCCCTCGAAGTGAAGTTAATGGTGCAAAGAGAATTTTAATATGTGTGTGTAATATATACATATTTACTGTTGCGAGTGTAACACGCAGCTGCCCCTCCTCGATGTAAACCCTCTGTTGTTGCGACTCTTTCCCTGTATATGTACCACATATACTTACTTATTCAGTTACAGAACCTACTAAAAAAATACGGTTCTGTAAAAAAGGGGGCCAACGAAAGACACGTATTCTTTTTAAAGCAATGTTTTAAATTCTTTTTTAGTTAAAACAATCGTTCTAAAATACTTTAAAATGAAATATTTCAATTGCTACCAATAATAAATTAGATAATATAATACAGGGTAACCATTCAAACTTTTACAAAAATTTCAGGCTATTTCCCGGTTTTCCCGGTCAAAAATTACATTTTTCCTGGTTAACTTGCATACGTTTATAATAATAATTATTCAATACTAATTGCTTTATCATATAAATTTTGAAAATAATTAAACCATATTCCTAAGATTTCAAGTCGAAATATATTGCATTTTCAACAAAATAGTGGAATTTTCAATCAAAAAAGTAGAATTTTCAAAAAAGCTAAAAAGTCGAATATTTTAGAAAACATTACACTTTTAAACCCGAAAAGACGAATATTCAACCAAGAATGATGAATTTTCAACCAAGTAGAATTTTCATAAAAAAAATAATTTTCAACCAAACACTTGCATTTACAACCAAATAGTTGAACTTTGAAGCAAAAGAGACGGATTTTCAACAAAAATGTTGAATTTTTAACTAAAGAGTTGAATTTTCAATCAAGTGATAGAATTTTCAGACAAAAAAGATTAAACTCAAAACAAAAACAATTGCATTTTCAACCAAATAGTTGAATTTTCAACCAAGAAAGATGAATTTTCAATCCAAAAGGATGAATTTTCTATCCAAAAAGACGAATGTCCAACAAAACAGTTAAATTTTCGAACAAAGAAGATGACTATATGTATATGTATATTCAGTGCATTGGAGTATTTCCTCACAGCGAATTTTTCTTCGACCGTTTTTTAAATAACATAGTTATTCATCACGAATAAAATTAATTTGGTCATACGGTCATATAAAATGCAATGGATTCAGATGTTAAAGAATCATAATTTATTTGTCATAACCGACGTACGTTTCGACCTAATTGCAGGTCTTCTTCAAAGGTAATTATCACCTGTAGTGATGTTGATAGATCCTTAACACATTTCAATTTTATTGTATATATTATAAAATTCTCTTAGTTTATCCACATTACGGTTTTAATATTAAAAACTTAGTCTTCATTTAAATAAAACTTGATCTGTCCTTTTATTAATATATTACGTCAAAATTGAAACCTCAAAATTTAAAGAGGCTTCTTTAAATTTTGAGGTTTCAATCTACCGTGCGGCCCCACTGCCACACACTGGTTTTTTTTAAATAGTAGAATTTTAAACAAAATGATTAAATTTCAAATCAAATAGTACAATTTTTACTCAATGTTATATTGTGCATCGAGTTAGAGAAGTAGGCGATTCCAGACGAGTATGAAGTTTGCCGCGCGAGCGCAGCGAACTCGGCAATCACACGAGTTGAATCGCCGTGCCCCACAAGGCGCACATAAAACTTTGTCCATCGCGGGTGTTGGACAAAAGAGTTTAAATCGGAACCAAAAACATAATAGTAGACTTTTCAAAAGAAAAGCATAAACTTTCAACCAAAAAAGATGACTTTTAACAAAATAATTGAATTTTGAACTAAAAACGATGAATTATCAACCAATAATGGGATACCTTTAAGATATCCCGGAATGTTTTTTATACGTTTCTTGGAATTCAAATGTCCAGCGTGGGATATCTAGAAAATTATAAAATCCCAGTTGGATATTTCAACATCCCAGAAACAATGTACTCCCAGTACAATGGAACCTGGATTTGTGCACAGTTTCGGGCATCGCCCGCAGTAGCCTTAGAAAAAAATGCAGGGACTCAAACGGAAGCAGACAGGGTCGCATGAATCATTTCTGTTGGATTTGGACGCACGACGCAACCTAATGCGCAACTAACGCGCTGAGAGTGCGGCTTTCTTGCTGTTTGTCACGCTTGACCGAGCAAATCTTCCCTTTCGGCCCCGCGGCCCCTCTCATCACCAAATTGCCAAGGACAGCAATTCTAGGAACGGATGAATCCAGTTTACGGAAATCCAAGTTCCAGCGTATATAGAAATTTTAGCATTGTACGGATATCCCGAAAATATCCAGCATATATTTATTATCTGTGAGATATCTTGGGATATAAATTGATTATCCTGAAATATCCCAGGGCTGTACATGGGAAATAACATGATTTCTGAATGAAAAGTTTAATAATTGAATTTTCAAATGAAAATGATCAATTTTATACCAAAAATAGAAGAGCTGAATTTTCAGGTTTAAAAATAACATCAGTTGAATTTTCAACCCCACAATATTAATTTTCAACAACAAAATTAATTTTCAACCAAGTAGTTGAATTTCCAAATACAGACGATTAACTTACAACCAAAAATGGAATAGTTCAATCTGCAGTTAAAAAAATTGATTTCAACCAAAAAAGAACGTATTTTCAACAAAATACTTGAATCTTCAATCAAAGAGATGGCTCTTCAACTAGTAAAATGAATTTTTATTTTTTAATAAAAAGCGGTCCTGCGCTTTATCGCTATGCTACTGTTTTGTCATGCATAAGTTTGGCGCGGCGTAATTCTTAGAACGCATAAATCGAAATGACTAAAATTGAAATTCGACTGTAGTTCAACTTTCAATGAAAAAGATGAACTTTCAATTAAAAAATTGTTTAGTTAAATTTTCAGTAAACAAAGTTAATTTGCAACTAAAAAAACTTATAATGTTAATCAAAATAGTTCAATCTTCAACCAAACAGTATATAGTTTTTGACCAAAAGGGATGAATTCTGATCCAAAAATATAACTTTTTTTAAAATTAAATAAAAAAAAAAAAAAAAAAAATAAGACTTATTGGCTCCTGTTTTAGAGGTAGGCCAGGATTCGGCTTTGGGCACATATTAACTCCTATCAAATACAACGCTGCTGAAGGCTGGTAACCTTCTCAGCATAAATCACCAACCAATTGAGACTCTCGGTTTCCTTTCTCTGTCCTCACATCCACACCCCCCCCCCCCCGCGGATACAGAAGTATTGGTGGGGCTGACGTTACAGATAGACTATCCACCGTACGACGAATAATCACTTAACTTGGACATGATTTCGGCTCGCAAAACAAATTTCGCGCATAAAGGTGTTAGTTGGGTGTACAATCTAAACATGAATAATACAAACAATAAAGTAGCCTCGGAATGGACTGAAACTTGGATCGACAAAATGCATACACACGGTAAACGTAAAGGTCGAATTTCAGGCGATGAATGGAGACTGGGTGTCTGGAATGCTAGAGGAGTGAATGACCTTAAAATAAGAGAACTACGAGAAACTATGCATGCAAGGAAACTAGATATTTTATGTGTACCTGAGACGAAGAAAAAGGGTTGCGAAAGTAGAAACATAGAAAATGGGGTGTTGAAAGGCGGTTTTGAAATATGGTCAGGAGTAGGTAGTGAATCAAATCGTAGTCAAGGGATCGGTTTAATTATGAATAAAAAAGCAAGACAGCATCTCAAAGATCATGATTTTGTATCTCCCAGATTGTTGTGGGCTAGAATGAAGGTAGGAATCAGAAGGTTATTTATCATAGCGTGCTACGCCCCAGTTGACAATGAGCCGCGAGAAGTCAAAGACGCTTTCTGGGACACTTTAAATGACACAATAAGTACTTGCGATCCAGGTGAAAGAATAATTCTGCTAGGAGATATGAACGGATGGGTCGGCGTTCAACGTCAGGATACAGATACAGAAAGGGTACTAGGTAAATTTGGGGATCCAAGAAAAAATTATAACGGGGAAAAATTAGTTAGCTTATGCCTAGAAAAGGGCCTATTTATTACCAATACTTGGTTTCGACATAAAATGATCCACACGTACACTTGGTGTAAAGGAAATAACCGCAGTGTAATTGACTTCGTTATTGCGGATGAAAGACTAAGAGAACTAGTCAAAGATACAAGAGTCATGAGGGGTTCCGAATGCAATACTGATCATTATCTTTTAATCTCTAAAATAAACTTAGGCCGGGGATGGAAAAGAAAGAGAACAGAAAAAACGAAACAAACTCGAATAAAGATTGAAAATTTACAGAAACCGGAAGTGCGAATAGAGTTTCAAAATAAGTTAAGCGAACGCATAGATAGGGCAACTTGGGAAGCGCTTACGAGCAATAAAGATATAGAGGGCGCGTGGGCTTTATTACGGGATATCATTGTTAAAACTGCAATTGAAGTGTGTGGTACGGCAGTGGTAGGAAGAAAGTCTGGTGATGCATGGTGGAATGATGAAATTCAAGCAGCCCAGCGAGAAAAGAAAAAAGAACACAAGAGAACATTAAACATGACAGGTCTTAGCGATGAGGAGAGAAATAGACTCAAAAATGATTACAAAGACAAAAAGAGGAAAATGAAACGACTAGTCAAGGAGAGTAAAGAAAAAATCAGAACAGAAGAAGAGAACAAAATACAAAACGGCTTTGGAGGAATAATGAAACTACTATATAAACAGTTGAAGGAAAGTAAAAGTACAGAGTTTGCTAGCATGAGAAACAGCAAAGGTGAAATGCTATATGATATAGACGGGATAGTAGACGCTTTAAAAGACTCTTTTAAAGAACTATTAGGAGGTGAAGATATAGGACAACAAAACTGCGACACAGAACATAATGCATTAGAAAACCCAATTGAAAAAGTCTGTGTCACTGAGGTCCGAGACATAATTAAGAACTTGAAAAACGGTAAGGCTGCTGGCATAGACAGTATTAGTGCTGAAATGCTCAAATACGGTGGCGAGTACATACCTCACAGGTTGTGCGAATTAATAAATTTATGTATCGAGACGGGGAAAGTCCCAGACGATTGGAAAAAAGCGATTATCGTACCAATATACAAAAGAAAGGGAGATAAAAACAACTGCAGTAATTACAGAGGTATCAGCCTACTAAGTACCGTAAGTAAAATATACTCAAAAATACTTATTCGTAGGGTAATGGAAATCACAGAAGAAAAAATATGGGAAGTCCAAAGTGGATTTATGCCAGGAAGATCATGTACAGATCAGATATTTAGCCTAAGACAGATCACAGAAAAAAGCTTGAGAGTAGGAAAGAAAGTTTTCTGTGCATTTATTGACCTAGAAAAAGCATTTGACACGGTAAATAGAAGTAAACTTTGGGAAGTTCTTAAAGAATACGGAGTAAATGGAGGGCTCCTGCAAGCAATAAAAACAATATATACAGGTAGTAAAGCGAGCGTAAGGGTAAACGGGAAACTGATTGACTGGTTCGATATTACGCAAGGCGTGAAACAAGGATGCCTTATGTCCTCGTGGCTATTTATCATATTCATGGATAAGTGTCTAAGAACTGCACTCTTCGACGAAGAAGGTGTAGATCTCCAAACAGTTAAGGTACGTGGGTTAGCTTTCGCAGATGACAAGATTGTTATGGCAGAATCAGTCGAGGACTTGCAAAGAATGTTGAATAAACTTCATACAAGCATGAAGGACATGGGACTCAAAATTAACGTAAATAAAACAAAAATCATGGTGTTTGAGGGAAAGAGTGAGAAAACAATGTGCAACATTGTCCTAAATGATGAGAGATTAGAACAAGTTGACAAGTACGTATATCTAGGTAGTCTATTCACTAGCGACGGAAAAATAGATGGGGAGTTAGATAGGCGCATAAATAAGGGTAAACAGGTTATCGGTAGAGCAGGGTCCATCCTAACAAATAAAAACATATCAAAAAAAGCTAAAATGGCCATACACAATTCTATATTCGTACCGACTGTACTATACGGTAGTGAGACATGGACCTGTCAAGAAAAGGACAGGAGTAAAATTAACGCGATCGGCATGAAACCTCTGCGCATAATATGCGGGAAAACACTAATGGACAAAGTCCGAAACGAGACAATCCTCAAAGAATGTGGTGCAAAAGAGACAATAGTTGACACATGGGAAAGAAATCAGTTAAGATGGTTCGGACATCTTGAAAGAATGAAAGATGAGCGACTGACCAAACAAGTGTACAAAGGTAAAGTAAATGGCAGAATGCCCAGAGGTAGACCGCCGAAAGAATGGTTAGAATCTGTAAATGAGACATTAATCCGTAGAGACATAAGAAGCCATAGGAACACAAGAGCTTGCATGAAAAAATGCATGGACGTGAAGGAAGCTAGAGTAGTATGCCAGGACAGAAAAGTGTGACGACAAATAGTTTGTAAACAGAGTGACAGTAGAATGAATGACGCCTGAAACAAAGATCTTGGATACTAATGGGCCCAAGTGGAGAACCATACATAACAATTTTGTGAGGCTCTTCACTTGGGGTGATCGCTAGAGAGATTGATCAGCAACCTGGGTCGGAGCAGTGTTGCGGAGTAAACGTGTCATTTAAATAAATAACACGAGAATTCCAGATCAATCTAAAATATATATACCTAACACTTATATACCTATCCACCTCATAACTATATTCCTACCTACCTTATACCTATATACCCATATGCACACTACTATTCTCCAACCGAGCAAGTCATGCCTACCCCGAAAGGGAAATGGCTTAATGGTATAATAATAATAATAATACGGCGTGCGATTTGGTAAATACACTGAGCGCGCACTTTGTGCTTCGTGTTATATGTTCTTCATATACAAATTACTAAATTAGTATTTGATTTCAAATGAAAAGTAATGAATATAATTCAGGCGACAAATTTTATTAGTTAACATTTTATTTTAGCTTGTGCCGTTTATCAAAAAAGTTAATTTTTTCATTTTGAATATATTCTTACCACAAAAATTGATTACGGGTTTGTAAGTCTTTTTTAAATGCATAATTTTTGTTCATTTATATGTTTTCGTACCTTGCATTGTTTTTTCAAAAATTTGATTTTTTTCACTGTCAATGTTATTTTCACGAATAAAAAAAAACCACGCATCCTATCGAAACATGAGTCACAATAAATTTGTACCTCTTCCTTGGATGAACAAATTTTGTTTCAGTCATTTTTTCGTAGCTGGTAATATTCGTCTGAAAATTTGATTTTTCTATTTTCAATGTTGTTTTTTACGAATAAAACAAAAACTACGCGTCATATCAAAAAGTGAATGATAAGAAATTTGTAGATCTTTTTTAGGTGCACAATTTTGGTGAGATGATCTTTTCTGGTATCTTGCATAGTTTGACAGCAAAATGGCTTTTTTGATTTTTCATTCATTTTTTGTGCGATCAAAATTTGAATTTTTTATTTTTCAAAAAATTCAAAAAGTTGTTATGAAAATATTATAGGGTGTTCAGGAATCAACGTTTTTCTCCTCTTGACTTTTTTTCATATCGTGCGTTTTTCGGCTTAAAATGTTCATTTTCGTTTGTTTTTTGGAATTTTGAAAATGCTATAACTCCAGTAATTTTTTTTTTATCACGAAAAGTCATAAGAATATTTTGTTCGTCATTTTGCGTACTACTAATAACCGTACATAGAATTTTCAAATCTTCAAAAAAAGTGGTCCCAAAAATTTTCAAAATGTGCTCACTTTTTGGATTTTCATCCAAAATAGCTGGTTAACGAACTCGTTCTCTATTTTTCGGCCATAAAAAAGTGTGCCAAAGCTCAATCAAATCTGATCATTTATAGCATCTCCCACATTTCACCATTTAGACTTAAAATTTATACTATAAAAAAATGAAAAGAATTGAAATATTTTAACCCTTTTTAGAGTCTTTAGGCGGCCCTGACAACACGCGGTTTCTAAAGGCAATAGGCTAAAATTTGCCCTCTCTCTCTCTTTTCTTCTCTCGAATAACATCACGCACGTGCTCAGTATTTGTGAAAATTTGTGAGAATTGTGACTATTGGTGTGCGTTAGTTTGTTCTTTCGTCCCGTCCTTTGGTCCTCAATCGGTTGCTATGCGGGATGGCGAGTTGACGTCATGTCGTATCTCCCAAGGGGCAATTTTGATATTGATAAGTGTATTAGATAATCGACCTCGGCCGGGGAAGAAGGAAGAAATTAAGAGAAACGAAAGGTGGTCTTGACTGTTGACGAGTGAACTTAAAAAAAAAAGGATTCAAACTCTTTACCTGTACTCCCCCCTCCTAAAACCTAAATCTAAATCTTACATCGTCAGATAATTCAATAATAGTCTTTGAGAAGGTCGTATTAAAAAGATTCGATCATAGATCGCTGAAATCTAAGGCAGCTGATCTCAAAAGGCTCCTCAATAATAACCAGTCATACTTTTGTAAATGGAACTTGTGTTCTGCTTCGAAGTACTTGAAACTATTTGAGATAATAATTGTATTAGGATTAAAAGATTTAATGGCCAATTTCATTTCAAATCAGGGAAAATTTCAAGAAAAGTCTAGGTCATGGTGTCAGAATGATTTGGTATTTGGATATATCATTCTATGGTGAAAATAATGTAACACGTATTTCACAGTTTAAATCAATTTTTTATTTGTTACAATCATTCGAAGATTACGTGAAAATTCTAAAAAAATCACAGAAAGTTTTTTCAAAATGCACTATTTTCTGAACGAGGGTAGGTAATCGGGATTATCTTTTTTTAATTGATGTATGAATTCTTGCTCTTTCAATTGATCCCAAAAACTTAAGGAATATTAAAAAATGACAAAATGGCGGCTGTTTTTCTCAAATTATTCAACATGGAGTTTCTCAAAAACCCAAATTTTGACATTTTTATTTTGTTCTGAGAAATATCTGATAATATGATTGAGCTATACATCTCGTGAGTTTCGTTCCTGGTAAACCACTGCTTCAAATTTTGAGATGGCTTGCATCGTTTACTAGAAAAAATAAAAAATTATGTTTTAAAAAAATGTTTCCCGGCTTCATAAATGATAGGATGTCTTATATTAGCAGAAACTTTTTAAATAATTCAATAATTTCAGAAAAACAGCCGTCATTTTGTAATTTTTCATAGTTTTCGATTTTAGTTTTGATTAATCATTCGGTTATTTGGAAAAGACTGCATTTTGAACAAACTTTCTGTTACTTTTTAAGAATTCGCACGTAATCTTCGAATGATTGTAACAAATCCCAAAATTTGTTTGCTCTAAAAATACGCATAGTCCTTTATTTTCACCATAGAATAACATGCAAATACCAACTGATTCGGACACCTTAAGCTGGATATTTCTGCTTGATTTGAAATGGAATTGGCGTAATAAAAAATGCAAGAATTTTTTTCTAAGTCGATCGGAATGTTTTCGCTGATAAGGACAGCGTTTTTACAGAATGTTTATAACTCTGGGGGTTAATTTAGGGGTAGGTTCCACATGTGATAAGAGTCATATAACTTTTTTGGGTGGCTTCATTTGAGGTGGATTTTACATGCGCTAGTTGGGTGAAACTTTTTTTGGATACTTTTGGCAAGAAATTCCACTATTATCATCGAAAAGATTTCGACTTCTTAATGTGTCTTTTTATAGAATTTTTGAAATATGAGGGGTTGATTTAGGGTGGGTTCCATATGCGCTAGACTATAGAGGGATGAAACTTTTTTTGGTGACTTTTGGCATTAAATTCTGCCATTATCAGCAAAAATATTTTGGATTTTCAAAGAAAAAAATCTTTCTTGCGTTTTTCGTAAACGTTGCGAACTACAGACTCATTAATCTGCTTCAGGCCGCTTTCTTGTCGCGTGAAAAATTATTGTTCTAGTTAGCATTAAGAAGGCCAGTTGAACCCACTTTAAGTCAGCAATACGTTGTAAATAGATTTATCTATTATTATAGCAATGGATCATGGATTATATTATGATTCGGACTTTCCTGACTACAGTGAATCATGTTTGTGGGATTTTCCCAAGTTGTAAGTTGATTCTGTTGAACGAATTCGTTTCAAATCACGCATAGATAAACCTATGCTCAAATCACATAATTTTTTGCCACTCAAATGTTGTTTTCCAAAGGGAATAAGACGACAAGTATCTTAGAGATTTGTCGAAAAAAAGTTGTTCACAAAGTTATGAGTATTTTAATGTTAGGAATTGAAAACGCGGATTATCAAATAACGGTCTAAAATTTGTAAAAAGTGTGATATTTTTCAATATAATATAGGCACTTATCTCTTTCGTTCTTATTCTGATACAATTTCTTCTCCTCTTTCGAAATTTGTTGGAAAATTTAAAAAAAGTTCAAAAGTGACAAAATGGCGGCGGTGGTTTTCTGAAAATATTCAAAGACAATTTATTTTAAACTCCACCGTTTTTTTCTCTTGATTTTTTCCTAGATTAGTCTTAATATATGGAGTATATTTCATTATATGCTGTCCTGCGCCCGCGCCTTGGTGAGAAGAGAGAATTTTTTGGTCTGAAAAACGAAAATTCACGTTTTTTGCCAAAACGACACAAAATACGAAAAAAGTAAAAGTAATAAAATAGTTTCTCTAAAAAATTCCAGAAAAATGTCTCTTGATACTTTTTTCTATCTCGCGTTATTTTCGAGATTTTTGCGAAAATGTTTATAAAATCCTTAACAATTTTTTTTCTCAACAATAAAATATGATGGTGTCATGAAAAAAAAGCAAAAAGAACATAAACTAACAGTTTCGACATATTTCACATGAAACTTTTTCCTTTGAAGCCGGCATTTTTTAAAGAATCGATGCTCTTTTTTTTCTAACTTATATGCTTCATTATTTTTCCACCAAAACGTTGTTAAAATTGTTAAATTAAGTCCTCTTTGATTTTCCATCACAACATAAAATTGTATTGTTGAGAAAAGAGTAAATCATTAAGGATTTTATACACATTTTCGCAAAAATCTCGAAAAGAAACAAGTTCGCTCCTTTGACATTTTTCATACATTGCGTCGTGTTGGCAAAAATTTCAATTTTCGTTTTTTAAAACAAACAAAAATTCTCTCTTCTCTCCAACGCTCGGGTACAGGGCAGACTACCATGAAATATATTATTTACAAACGGACGAGTCTAATTATTTACAAACGGACAAGTCTAGAAAAAAATCAAGAGAAAATAAGTGGGCTTTTTGAGTAAATTGACATTGAATATTTTTAGAAAAACCACCGCTATTTTGTCCCCATTAAACTTTTTAAAAATTTTCTAACGGATTTCTAAAAAGGGCGAGACATTGTAACAGAATCAGAAAGAAAAAGATAAATACCTGTATTAGATTAAAAAATATCATATAGTAGTAGTATACCATTAAGCCATTTCCCTTTCAGGGTAGGCGTGACACTACCCGATTCGGGTAGTGTTTCTAGGTGGATAGTTTCTTGTAGTAAATAACTACAAAGTGTGGGCTCACCACACTCACGATGTGCCAACAGCACGCAGTATTCTCGAATGGTCACCCATCCAAGTACTAACCGCGCCCAACGCTGCTTAACTTCAGTGATCTGACGAGAACTGATTTTTTAAATTCAAACACTCATAACTTTGTAAAAAAACCATATTTCAGTATATATTGCAGTTTATAATATATTGAGGACAAGTGAGTGTCTGCGTTTCAGAAGTCTCAGATACATTGCTTCCAACAAACGTTGACAAACATTTAGTATAGAACTTTTGTCAGAAAGCAGGTAAAAATTACGAAATTCAACAAAATGATTAATTTTGCTATTAACGATTTGATAATAAGATATTCAGAATCCACCATTTTTTCCAATTCCTGAATTATATAATATGTTTGAAAAAGTTTAAAATTTGCTAAGTTTTAAGGAACATAACGGAGTTCCAAGTACTTTAGGTTTTGGCCAATCGATAAATGTTCGAAATATGTAAAGAAACAAATTTCAGTTTGCCAAAAAAGGTGGTTATAGTTGAGACGGTTGTTGAGAAATGATTATGACAAATGGGTAAAGCCCATTTTACATTTTCTGCTCATCACTAAGATTTTTTTTCTATATTAAAAGATAATAGTGGAAGGTTTTGACGTATTTCATAGATTTAAAACATGAAAAAAAGAAATATCAAATAATTGGGAATGACAACTAGGTAAAAATTCATTTCATTTTTCCTCAACTTTACCCTGAAAATTAAAAAAAAATATTTTCAAGCCATAAAAGTATAGCTCATAAGAACCACTTGCTTCTGTAGGTTTCTGAGAATTGTCTATTTTGAATTCTATCTTATTTTCAAACCGCACGTTTCAAAATTATATATTTTTTTAATTTCGTAATTTTTGCCTGTTGATGATGGCCAACGGCCATGCCACGCTGAAAAAATCAGTTCTCGTCAGATCACTGAAGTTAAGCAGCGTTGGGCGCGGTTAGTACTTGGATGGGTGACCATTCGAGAATATTGCGTGCTGTTGGTATATTATGGGTGTGGTGAGCCCAAACTTGTAGTTATTTAAAACTACAAGAAAACTATCCACCTAGAAACACTACCCGAATCGGGTAGTGTCACGCCTACCCTGAAAGGGAAATGGCTTAATGATGATCATCAACTTAGTCAACGAGAAATCTTTATACCCCAGCATCACATACCTATACTCAAAATTTTTTAAATATTTGATGCTTCATATAAATAATAATGAATTCACAATAATTACCATTTTCCCGGAACCTTGCAATAATTCTTATAATTTTTCTGGTAACTTTACAGAATTTTTCGGTAATTTTGCAAGATATTTTTTGTAAGTAAGTCTAAGTTTCTATAAGTACCGCCACCAATTTTTTTAGGACTGCACCACTGGTTCTGTCTTTATAAACTTTTGATTGAAAAACAAAACAATTGTTCTTCTAAATAGATTAGAGTTTCTACCGAATTAAAAAAAAAAAAGATGTCTTTTAGGTTTTCATATCAACTTTTTTTAATTTTCGGAGGACCAACACCCTTTAATCTCACATCCCATGGCAGCCCTGGCAGTTGAAAAACTCACTTGAAAATTAAATAAGTATTTGAAACAATGTAATTAGGGAAATAAATGTGGAATAAAAGTATGGGAACCTGTTTCTCACTGATCCAGAAGACACAAGAAACGAGAAAATTTTTGAAACAAGACTCGACCAACTTTCAAGATACGTGAAGTCGGCTACCACGATATTTGATTACAGAATCGTTACCTGTGCAGAGAGTAGTAAAGTAAGAGAATACCCTATCTGCACCTTTTTTGGAATCTTTTAGAAAAGAAAGCCGAGACTTTCTGCTGAGCACGGTTTACTCGCTAGTAGGACACCAGATCCGCGACAAGGAAACTCGATATCCATGTAAACGACATTCACCTTGAAATATTCACACGCTTTTTTGATTACTACCTTATCGACTTTCCTCTAATCGATCTAATCGCAAATTTCTTATCGAACAGACTTTCCCTTTCTCAAACTAGAGATTATATATTGCAATAATGTAATCGTAACAAAAATGTTCAGGGTGTCTACTAATTTTCACCCACCAAATTCCCGGGTTTTCCGTTTGTAAATATCAAATCTCTTACTAGAAGCAGGAATAAAACGCATTTAACATATATAAGTTTTTCCTATGCTTAATTTTATGTGATGTGATACACTCAACTCCCGATATAAGACCGGTTTCGGACATGACTTACCTTGGCCTTGATCCTAAATCATGAGAATCCAGACGTAAACAGGCAGGACGGCATGAATCATTTCTGTTGGGTTAGGACGCATGACACAACATGATGCAACTAACATGCTGAAAGTGTGGCCCACAGGCTGTTCGTCACGCTTGACTGATCACATCCTCTCTTTCGGCCCGCAACTACTCTCATCACGAAGCTTGAGTGTATCTTATTATATTTGAACACAATAATATTTTTGTAATTTATGGTGTCGAGTAAATCTGTGCAGACTTGGTTAACATGACAGTTTTTATTTTTTATAAGCATATCTTTGGTTAATTATTTTTTGTATTCTAATCCATAAATAATTCTTAGATATAACTTTTATTGTCTTTGATATTAGAGATTAATTAATGAAGAGCAATTACAAAAACGATTTTTAATCTTTTATTATGGCAGTTTAATTATAATTACATGCGTTTATAACATAGATAATGTAAAATTCACTTAGATTAAAATAAATAATTGTTATACGGTTTTTTTAAATAACTCTGCAATAATTAATCGCTAATACCGAAGAAATTTAAAACTATACCTAATTTTTTTCTTCAAAATCTGTTGGAACTCGCGCTTCGCGCTCGATTATTGTACATCCCCCACATTTTTGCATAGGACTTTTAAAATTATAGGTCAAACCATCAAAAACTAAAATTAAGTAATTGTGAATTCTCTTTTGTTAAAGCTCCTTCGGCTTTAATGAACACATTTTCATCACGAGTCTCGTGAGAAAAAAAGGTTAAAAGCAAGTTTTCAGATCTAATTTGAAAACAATTTTGTTATCAAACGTTTTATTGTACCTTGTGTCTTATTGTCAAAAAATTTAATTTGTTTATTTGTAATGTCATTTTTCACGATTAAACAAAAACTGCTCTTTTTTGGATGGACAACATTTGTCTATTTATTTGTTTCGTGGCTTGTGTCGTTTGTCGTGAGCATAAATTGTTCGAATTTCTGAATGCTACGAATAGCCGTACATAGAATTTTCAAATCTTGAAAAAAATGGTCTCAGAAATTTCGAAAATGCCCCAACTTTTGGAATGTTCATCCAAATTAGCTGGCTAACGAACTTGTCCTTTACTTTCTGTCTTGAAAAAGTATGCCAAAGCTCAATCCAAAGTGATCATTTTTTTCGAAAGTTACCGTGCCTACAGACAGACAGGCTACACACTGCAGACAGACTACAGATAGACAGTTACGTAAATATCCTTTTTTCTGACTCATGGGGTCTCAAAACCTGGAGATTTGATTAAAACCTACTAAGTCAAATTTCATATAAAACCAATACCTTCTCATCCCTAGGATGAGAATATAAAAATTGGATTTTTTGTTTATTTTGTAACGTCATTTTTCAGGATTAAAACAAAAACCACGCGTCCTATACAAAAATGATTCATAACAAATTTGTAGAACTTTGTTAAGTGCACAATTTTTGTTGATTAATCTTTTTTTGTATCTTGCATAGTTTGACCACAAAATGGAATTTTTGTTAATTTTTCATTATTTTTTGTGGGGTCAAAGTTTGAATTTTCGATTTTTCAAGAAAATTCAAAAAGTTATGATAATCTTGTAGGGTTTTCAAAAAGCAAAGTTTTCCTTCTCTTAACTTTTTTTCATATTGTGCGTTGTTTGGCTAAAAATTTTAATTTTCGTTTGTTTTTCTGAATATTGAAAATGATATAACTCTGATAATTTTTTTATATCGTAAAAAGTCGTAAGGATAAATTGTTCGAATTTCCGAGTACTGCAAATATCCTTGCATAGAATTTTCAACTCTTGAACAAAATGGTCTAAAAAATATCGAAAATGCTCTAACTTTCTGAATTTTTATCCAAAATAGCTGGCTAACGAACTTGTCCTTTTCTTTTAGGCCTTAAAAAAGTGTCCCAAAGCTTAATTCAGTCTGATCATTTTTTAGACATTTATCGTGCCTACAGACTATAGAGACATATTACAGACTACAGACAGATAGACACCTTCGTAAAAATAGTTTTTTCTGACTTAGGGTGCCTGAAAACGTGGAGATTTGATGAAAACCGAATAAGTCAAATTTTACATGAAACCAATACCTTCTCATTAGGATGAGAATGTAAAAAAGAACATAAATCGGTACACAGGATAAGCATAGGAAGGAACCTTGCGACTGTAGATAAAGTGGAAATGGAATAAGAAGATAAAGTAGAAAAAAGGCGATTTTCCGATCAAATACAAAAAATTCCCGGTCCTAAATAAAATTCCCGGGTTTTTCGCGTTTTTTTCAAGGTCAAATAAAATTCCCGGTTTCTCCCGGTTTCCCGGTCCGCTAGACACGCTGCCTATTGTACATTTCAACACATAAGTTTAAATTAACTTATTACGAAGCAAACATTAATTCAAAGTAAATTTTTATTAATTTATACATGAAATATTTTCTGTCTAAAAAATCAGACCTAAAATTTAGGTTATAATTCGTATTTCAATTCCAATAGTTCAATATTCATATTCTTTGCATAATCTGGATCAAATTTTTGGCTACAACCTTTGCGGCTTAGTGCTATACATGTATGGCATCTTTATGACCTTGTTTCTCAATATTTTTCACATAATTTTTAACAAATTACAAGAACAAAAAGCAAATTAAAAGTATTGTCGAACTTCATTTGACATTGAGAAACCTTGAAAACATTTTGTTTTTTAACGGAATTTTTGTAAATGAAAAAAGTGAACAAATGCAGCCTTTTTACACACTAAATGTAATTCTGACTATAATCAACAATAGTTAATTAGCTGAAAATAACGTCTAAGGGGTTTTTTGGGTCGCTGATTACGAATCTGAAGTCAAAATTCCAATATTCATAATGGCGGATTCAATATGACGGCCCAAAAATTAAAAAATTGGTCCCGTTTCAAAATGGTCCAGAGGTTTTTTAAGTTCATGATTACGAATCTAGAGTAATAATTTCAAAAATTCAAAATGAAAGATCCAATATGGCAGAAACAAAATTTTTTCCGTTATTTTAAATTTTTGAATTTTGACTTCAAATTCGTGATTAACGATCAAAAGCAAAAAAATCGGAAATCATTTTGAAACCACGTGTCCAATTTTTTCATTTTTTGTCGACCATATTGGATCCAACATTTAGAATTTTGGAATTTTCACTTCAGATTCGTAACAAGCGACGGTCTAATCTGATCTAGACGGTCTTTTCGGGATATAATGGGGTGCTGGCTAGCTCAACAGGATCAAAACATTTCTAAGTATCAAATCCAAATATCTTTTTGCACATTTCCTAAAATAGTCAGTGTGTTGAAAAGTACCAAAGGCGAAAAGTGAACATTAAATATTTTTTTTCCTCCTCATCTAGTCAGTCTTTTCGGGCAATAATCGGGTGCTGGCTAGGCCTTCATGACCAAACATCTTTCTGTCTAACTCAAATATTTTTTTGCACATTTCCAAAAAAAGCCAAGGTGTTTAAAAGTACCAAAAATTTAATTTTTTTCCTTATCATCTAGTCATTCTTGTCCTAGTCATTAGTCAGCCTTGTCGGCCCCTAGTCGGGTGCTAGCTAGCCTATCGGGATCAAAATTTTGTCTAACTTTTGAAGACAACTATTTTTTGCACATATCTAAAAATATGCAGAGTGTTTAAAGTATAAAAAATAAAAAATATACGTTAAAAACAAAGAATTTTTTCTCATCGTCTAGACATTCTAGACAGTCTTTCAAATAATTGTTAACGTCAACCATCTAAAATAGGTTTTCACAAGACCGACTGACTAGCGCTAGATTAGCTTGTCCAAACTAGCGTTTGATCATACAAAAACGTTTCACTTCTACTCAGCCCCATAATAGACTGCCTTGACAGCGCCATATTAGAGGTCAGGACGGTCTAATCTGGCTCCGAATTGTTCCCCGATAATTTTCTTCACGGGGATGGCGAAATGGTCGAATAGAAGACATTGCCGATATAAAAAATTCTATTTTCTCGGATGCCAATCCACATATTCTTCCCCTCAGCTCAAATGACTGGATTATTTGAGCATTTTCACTCTGCCCTACTAGTTGCCCTATGCCTACAGTTTCTGAAGAACGAGCTGAAGAATACATTTTGCGAAAAATAGGGTTTGCTAAAATTCAATTTAAAATGAAGCCATCCCTCTCTAATTGTGCTTCGTTTAATCAACAGCAGCAGAAAAGAAGTGCTATTTCGAAAGGCAAAATTATAGGAGGGTTAGAATTCGAACCCCGTCTAGTGACTAGTCTGCAATTTGGCGAGTGCTTCGCAAAAGTCGACGTCCCCAGAAAAAGGCGAACGAACCTAGAAACGTCTGCTGTCTGGCACCAGGTGGGGTGGCATTCTATTCTATTCCAGAGAGCAGCCGGTCGGCTTCGTTCACGTTTCCCGGCCGCCACCTTTAAGATCTACCGTTTTCGGGGGCCAAGATCGAATCGTGTATAAGGGCGTCTACCCCGTAGTACGCGAACCACACATTTCAGGGGCGTAGAATCCAAGAAAGTCATTTTTAACCACCTATCTCCAGTCAAATCGTCTTTCATTATCATACAGAATTTATTACGTAAAACAAGAAACAAAATCTTTATCTTATTTTCAATCTTTAATTTAATTCCGAAAAATTATTCAAATGTGTGTAATTGCGAAGTATATTGAATCAGGATTGCTACAAAATCCCAATTTCGAAATTCCCTGACTTTTCACTGACCAATTTTTCATTTTCCCTGACCGTTCTAAATTTTTCTTTCAGATATAAAAACAACCTTACACCAATGAAATCAAGAACGTTAATGCAAAAAAAGGTTTGCTTCTAAATTTATTTTAAATACTTTTAGTGACAACAGTCTTATAGAATTTTATAAGGGGTCATCCACATAATACGTAAGACATACATGAAATATATTAATTTTCAACCAAATGGTTGAGTTTTCAACTCAAAAAGATAAATTTGGAATAACAAATGGAAGAAGTAATTTTTCAGTTAAAACAATTCATTTTCAACCAGGAAATAAGGATATTTTCAAGAAAATAGTTAAATTTTTAACCAAAGTGTTGAATTTTCGATAAAAAAAATGAATTCTCACCGAAAAGTATAATAGTTTATATTTCCACCAATAAATATTTTAATTTTTAATCAAAAATAGTTTAATTAAACTAAAAAGTACGAATTTTCAATAAATTTGTTGAATCCTAAATTAAGAAAGATTTTTCAGTCAATAAAGAAAAAAAAGTCTCACCCAAAATGTTTAATTTTCAAGGCAAAAAACCAATTTTCTGCAAAAAAGTTGAGTTTTCAAGTCGAAAATATGAATTTCCACCAGAATAATGGAATTTTCAACTCATAAGGGACGAGTTTAAAAAAAAATGGATTTTTAATAAAAAAAAAAATACGTATATTCAACCAAAGAAATGAAGTTTACATCAAATATAGAGCAGTTCAATTTTTAGAAAAAAAATAATAAATTTTCAACGAAATAGATACATTTTCAACCAAACATATGAATTTTCAACCAAAATGAAATTTCTATACAAAAAAAATAAATTTTCCACAAAAAAATGGAATAGTTAAATTTTAAGTTAAAGAAATGAGTTTTTAACTAAAATTATGAACCGTCAACCAAAAAAATTAATTTTTAACCAAAAAGCTGATATTTCAACAAATAAAATTACTTTTCAACCAAAAAAGACAATTTTTCAAGGAAATAGTTAAATTTTCAACCAAACAGATGAATTTTTAACGAAAAAGATAAATTTTCAACCGAAGATGGAATAGTTCAAATTTCAGTTTAAAAAAATAATAATCGCTGGGGGATTGTATTGACCCTAACAAATTAAATGTTGTAGGAATTGTTGATGTAAGTTGTTGGCTTCAGGGTTAGGTCAATTGAAACCAATTAAGTTGTTTCAAACGTTTCCACCCACAATGGTGGCCCTCATCAGTGAGTTTTATTAAATCTGTGAAAAGTACATAATGTCTTGCAGGTACGCAGTTTTACAATTGGAAGTGTTATTAATTGGTTAATATCTCAGTTGTGAAATTATTTTAAAAATTATTTAATTAAAATTTTTATTTTATTCAATTCTATTAATAAATATTGATAAATCTTGCAGTATTATTAGAACGTGGTTTAATTTTAACGAAGTACAATTGATGAAAAAACAATGACAATGTAGTAGAAAATTTTGTATCCAAAAATCTTCATAACAAATTTATCACAAGTTGTCAGAAATCATTGCAATCGAAAAAATACTTTTAAAACATTTATTTCCCAGTGACGTACATTTAATAACAAAAAATTTAATTTAATTTAATTTTTATTTTTTGTTATTTTTCAAATAATATATATGAAAAATAACCTTCAACACAATTTTTTGTGTACGAGAAAAATAATGTTAAGTAATAAATTTTTCTGTTACTATGAGGATGTCTGTGAAAGTCAAATTTTGTTCCCTTGTAAATCTTACTGTAGTATCAATAAAAAATTGTAAAAAACCTTGTAGTTGAATAATTATTCAAATATTCTTTACACAAATTTTCTTTTTCTTTTCGACGAAAGAATAATTACATTTTTAACACAGAAAGAATACCAATTTATTGTCAAGAAACATTGCATTTAAACCATTTTTTCCCTTGATTTCTTGCATACAAATTTTCCTTTTAAAAAGTTTTATGTTTTTAAAAAGTTTTCAGTTTTAATTTTTCAAACATACTTATTTTTAATTTTAACTTTTTTAATTTGAAATGTACAAACGTTTGAAATAACCTAATTGGTTTGAATTCACCTGACCCTAAAGCCAACAACTTACATCAACAATTTCTACAAAAAAAAATAATTTTCAAAACAAGTTTTTTACCTAAAATGATGAATCATAAACAAAAAATGATTTATTAACAAAGTAATTCCACTTTCAACAAAGTAGTTGAATTAAAAAAAATTACACATAGTGGTAAAAAGATTTTTTCAAAATATAATTTTTTCATACAATAATTTAACAAAAATGTATTTAAAATAGGGAGTGTCTACACGCACCGAAAAAAACCAGCTGTACGTACCGAAATCTCAGTACAAATAGCCCCTTTTCCAGCTCCCAATATTCGTACCGAAAAAATCTGGCTATTTGTAGCGAAATTTCGGTACACGTAGCCACGGCCTTTCAAATATTAGTTACAATTTATCAAAAAATGTGTCATTGTGATATTGCGATCTTCAATTTCGATTTTCTCAGAACAGAATCATTTCTTTGACTCAAAAGTTTTATATTCTCATTCAGAATCTCCATATCTCGGGAGCAAGTTTTTATTTTTTCAAACAATAATTGTTTGAAAAAATAAATTCGAATAGATTCGACTTTTAATCGCTATCGAAAGTCGATTTTAAAAAACCAAGAAATCTTTATCTTAAAATTCTCAATCTATTTTCTCTGAATTAGATAACTTTTTTACATCGAACTTTATTTACTCGTATTTAGAAGCTTAACATCTCGGAAGCATGATTTTATTTTATTTTTGGACTGAAAATTGATTTTTTTATCGGAATCCGCAGCCGAGTCAAACTAAAGTTCAAACTAAAAATAATTTTAATTTTAAACCAAAAACAATTGAATTTAAAAAAAAATACGAATTTTGAACAAAATAGTTCAATCTTCAATCGAAACAGATACATTTTCCAACCAAATAGTTGTAATTTTCAACCGAAAAATAAGCATCTTCTACCAAAATAGATGAATTTCCAAAGCAAAAAAACGAATTTTCAAGAAAACAGTTGAATTTTTAACCAAAAAGAATGACGTTTTAACGAAACTGTCGAATTTTTCCTGATATTTCCTGACTTTCTTTGACCAGTTTTGAACTGGCCAAGCTTGTAATATTATAGAATTTTCAACAGGAAATTCTTCAAATAAATTTTTTTCAATTTTCAGTCTTGCAGTTGAAAATTGTTCT
Organism: Andricus curvator; assembly: GCA_932195095.1. Lineage (NCBI taxonomy): Eukaryota > Metazoa > Arthropoda > Insecta > Hymenoptera > Cynipidae > Andricus > Andricus curvator. The sequence continues at coordinate 173,200 of CAKNYM010053335.1, read as the reverse complement.
ACTTAATATTAAATTGTAACTTTTTACTTGTCCAAATTTAAAGATGTGCCATTTTTAACATTTAAAAATGAGAAATCTTTCGATTTTCGAAAATCGAACGCTTCACAATTTGAAATTATGGTTTTTTGAACATTTTCGAATTAAATTATTAATTTTGTAAGGTTTTCAGTTAAAAATAATTAAATTTTTTATGTATCTAATCAGAAATAGTTCAAATCTAAACCTTCTATTTAAAAGCAGTTCATCTAAAATTCTTTAAATTCAAAATAGGACAAGTTATAAAATTTAAATTATTCGAACAAATTTAAATGCTAAATTTTAATTTAATTGTGACCGTTGTCAAATTCAAGTAGCTTCATTCGAAAAATTAATTCTAAAATCGTTCTACATAATATTTTAAATCTATCTGTTCGAAAATAGTTTTTAAATGCCTTCAAACAAACTGACTCGATTTTAAACGTTTAATTTATAAATACTTCAATATTTAATAGGCTTTAAGTTCAAAATTTGTCAACAATAAATTACTGAAATTTATCATTACTTTTGAAAAATTGTATTTAAAAAATGTCGGTAGGTTTGGAATCAGGTACGTATAAATGAAGCTGAATAATTTTGATAGTGAATATCGTTTGAAAAGATTAAATTTAACACCTTGGACTAAGATGCCACCTTTTTGTGTCTGGTTCTTATTCTCCCGCCTTTTTCTTATTCAAAAGGGGGTGGCTTGTGCCAAGGAGAACACACTTTACCCTCCTTAGCAAATCCAATGGATATACGCCACTGATGACGGCTTTGGTATACACACACACACACACACACACACACACACACACACACACCAAAAGTGAGAACGACGACGAAGAAAAAGGAGTTCGAGGGAGAAAAGGAGAGCCGGTGTGCATTTTCTACGCGTGCCACGTGTCCAGCCACCTGTCTCACCTAAGCTTTCGATAACAGAAAAAAGGGACTTCCGAGGTAGAAACTGTGTTTCAAGAAGCAGCCGGCACGGTCAAAAGCCCCTCGACTATACGATGCTTTCGGTATTCTTGAAAAGTCCATTAGGTTTTCGTCAATCGGACAAAAAGTAACGAGAAGACAATGTTTTATGGAGAAAAATTAGAGGTTTTCTTATCTTCAGAGGAAGTTACAAAAAATGTTGTAGGTTAATGAATAAAAGGTGTTTTAGAGCGGTAAGAAATTATCGGAGATCCTTTTTGTGACAGTTAAGAACTTTCATTTTTATTTAATTTCGCTGAAAATTACTTTTTGGTAACCCATGCACGGACTGTTTCGCTTTTTGAGGCATGTATAGTAAGGTGATAAATTTTATAAGACAAAAACATGATTTTCGAATCTGAACACGAATACTAGTTATACCTTCTTAGTCCACAAATTAAAAATTATTATATGAGAATTATCTCCTTTTACATTACCATCAGATTTCATGAAAATTTTCCAACTAATTTTTAAGGAAAATAATAATTTAATCTTACTGGTTTCACATTTATTCACAAATATATAATCAAAAAAACTTACATATATTATAGAAAAATGTGAATGATGGTAATATAAATGGGGATAATTATATATATACATGCATATTCAAGACATTGAGAACATAGAAACGACACAAACTATATATATAAAAAAAACATTCCAATAGAAGACCTCTAAATCATATCCGACTAAATTTCTTTTTTTTTTTTTTAATTTGTTGATTAAAAAGGTACAACTTAGGCTAGTGTGCGTGTTCAGATTCGGAAATTAATTATTTTAATCAACATTATGAGCCTACTGTATTGCGTGCGAAAACTAACCTGAAATTTCCGCTAATTTAAATTTTTTTATAAATTTCCGGAAGTTTTATGGCTTTCTTCCGAAAAGCTTAGGATACCTTAAATTTCTACTAATTATTGGTAATTTATAAATTTACCGAAAATTTCCCGAATTTTCATAATTTCTGATGTTCAAAAATTTCCGGATATTTTTAGTAATTTTGCCGTAAATTTCCGAAAAATTTGTTTTCATTGTTTCTTAAATCAAAAATTCCCTGCATTTTTTACAAAAAACATCGTAAGCAACAGGTGCTGAAAGTAGGCAGATGTAATTCTTGTGAAGTTTACAGTTTACTTGCACGTTTACGACTCGCCTGCAACTTGCCCTTCTATTCGTCTCTGGCTCGTACAGAAAACTTCACACTCGTGTGAAACTGTCTATTTTCCGTACTTGTAGCACAATATGCTATTGTTATTTTTCAAATTTTATCTAAAACAATTAAAGTAGTTGTCGTGCCAAAAATCAGATCTCTGAAAAATAGTAAAAAACGTGATTGTTAATGAAAAAATGTTATGACTTACAAAAAATATTTATTTTAACAATGTCTTTTGCAACTTAATTTTTTTCAACTATCCCTTCTTACCAAATTTTGAAAAATGATTAAATTTGAATAAATTAAGGCCTTTTCTCTAGAAAATCATTTTATACAACTTTGATATTTCCAATTTTGAATTTCAATTTTTCTATGGTTCAAATCGTTAAAACAATTTTTTTTTTAAGTAAACCTTTTTATAAACAAATAATTATATTTACAGGTTCTTTACTTATTTTAAAAATTTTGAACAGTATAGTCTTGTAATGAATGTTTTCCTTGATAAAATAAGCTATGATTTATTAAAACTCAACCATTTTTGTTTTTTTTAATTGGTAAGAAGAGACAGTAAGAACGAATTTGCGTTAAAAACCATTGTTAGAATGATTATTTTTTGTAAGTTTTAAAAATTTGTCGTAAAAAATAATTTTCCGATTTTAAAATCATAGAAAATTTTTTTTTCCAGATACCTGATTGTTAGCACGACAACCACCTTAAAAGCACTGTCCACTTTTTGTTTTTATTTTCTAATTATGCTACAAGTTTGGAAAGTAGTAATGTTAGATAGTTGCGGTCTTATCTGAAATTTTCCACTTTTTATCTACTTTTCACTTAGTGAGGCCATAATTAATGCAAGTTAATAAACATTATTGTTTATAACTATCTTCTCATAGATAATTGCTAGAAAGTGCGGTTTTTTCTGAAATGTTTAACTTTGCTTTGGCTTTTTAGATATGAACAAATAATAAATAAATATTAGAGAGATATGTTATAAGAATTATAATCCGAATTATAATTAGATGTTATAAGAATTAATTATTTGATTTAGACCTTTTTAATCTCTATACATATATGTATATTATCATCGATGACAACGTATTTTCTCCAGGGTGTGGGAGGGGGGGGGGGGGAATACTAAAATGTGTGCAATTTCAAATTTTTCTTTTGCGTTTTGCAATAATTTTCGTGTTGCAATTAAAAACAAAATTGTTACAAGTCATTTACAGACCTGCTTCTCCCACCTATGCCTATTTATTCCATTATTTGTTTTTATTTCTACTGTAAGATAGCCTTTTTGTTTAAATTAATACTTTTTAAACATTGGCAAAAGAGTTGAAATAATTCACTTGAAAAAAAATACAATACCATATAAAAAATGATAATTGTTGATGTTCATTTATTATTTGTTCATGACTAAAAAGTCAAAGCAAAACTAAAGACCTTAGAAAAAAGCGCAACTGTCTAGTATTACTCTAAGAGATGATAGTTATAAGCAATAATCGATTATTAAATGATTTAGTTTGTTTAATTTCATTAATTATTACCTCCCTCTAAGTACAAAGTCGACAAAACAGGTTCCTTAAATTTGCATTAACTATTACCTCACACTAATTGAAAAGTGGATAAAAAGTGGAAAAATATAGAAAAAAACTGCAACTTTCTATCATTATTGAATAGAATATTGATTTTAGAATATTGTGATAAATAATAATACATTTTTAAACAATTATTTATGTTAAATTTAATTCATCATTGGTTCGCTCTAACTGAAATGTTGATAATAAATGGAAAAATTCGGAAAAAAACGTGACTTTCTAGTTATTCTAAGAGAAAATTTCTAAAAACAATAATACATTGTTTAACAAAATTATATAAGCATCGAATTATTAGCAATTAGCGTACAGTAGTAATTTATGTATTATAACCAATTTGTATTTGAAAACCGCAAAAAAATCATAATTAGCGCCAGAAACTCACAAAACCCAATGTTTCAGTTACGGGATTTTTTGGGACACTATAAAACAGACTTTTGGGGGTGATATTTAAAAAGTAATTATTCATTTGTATTCGTGTCAAACTTCATGGTACTTGCGGAAACTCTAAATATCTTTTTTTTTTAAACACAAAAAAATGCATTTATTTTCTTGAGGATTCGAATAAATTTTCGCGCGATATGCATGAAAATTTAAAAAAAATTTGGACCACCCTACTATACATGCCTGAAGATTTCTTGTAATTTCTGACATTTAAAAATTTCCGCAATTTTTAAGCCATTTAGAGTAATTTTACCATAAATTTCCTGAAATTTTTAGTAATTAATTACCGTGAAAGGGAAATGGCTTAATGGTATAATAATAATAATACATTTACCGAAGATTTCCAAAATTTCTCGTAAATCCGACTATTCAAAAATTTCCTAGAATTTTCGATCATTTCTGGTAATTTTACCATAAATTTGAAAAATTTCCGGAAAATTTGTTTTTATTATTGTTTCTCAAATCGAAAATGCCCTTCATTTGTACAAAAAATATCGCGTAGCACAATATGCTATTGTGGCTTCACAATCTAAAAATAACTCTGATAATTAATTTTTTTAAATTCCAGTATTTGAAATTTTGCATAATTCAAACATTGGAAATTAATCTCTCAGTGCATATCTTAAAAGCTCTAAGTATGCAATATTTCCAATTTTGACCATTAAATTTTTGAATGTGCTCAAGATTTGAGTTATAATACATTTTTGAATTTCAAAATTGCTATTTTCCCATTTCGATCACAATCTACAAAATCCGAATTCCGTCGTTCCAAAACGGAACGAAAAAGACCAAATTCCAATCTCTGAAATATTAGCAAGTTTTGTGGAAACATAAACACTAGCGTAAATTTCACAACAACAATTTCAGTCAAGAATGTCCCCATTCTCAATCTAATCACTGAATGCCAAAGATCCGAAAACAAAAATTCTCGATCTGTTAAAAACATCGAGAAAATTCACAATCTCACATCCATCAAATCAGAACCCTAAAACACAAAATTGATTGAATCTCATTCCCTCATTAAGAGTCATTCGCCAATTCAGCCATAAAACCTTCTAACCCAAATATGGCAAAATAGAATAATTTCGCCTGGAGAACAGGCTCGGACAAGTTTTCCGTCCTCCAATGAATGTGCAAAATTATCAAAGCATTTTACAAATTACTTCGGGAAAGATTCACGCGCTCGGCCCAAAAAGTCGCAAAAAAGATTCCAACAATAAAGGGACAACAATACAGTTAGCCAGTGAAAACAAAAGCGCATCGCAATATAGCATCCATTTAAAATCTAGTTGACGCAACACGTGCTCTCTTCTTACATATGGGAAAGGTTTACAAGTCAGAGGAAAACTTACCTTGCGATGTAAAACTGCATGCTGTTCAGCGACGCATATTTTTCCGAAAATCGAGGTGACATCCGTTGTTGTCGCGGAAAATTCGCGACTTCGTCTTCACACAAGTGTTGCAAAATGGCCTAACACCCTTGACAAACTATGAGAAAAAAAGGCGATCGGCAATTGATTCGTTTTGCCTTCTACCGAAATGTCTCGACCGTGGAAAAGTTCCCGATTAATAACTAATTATCAGTCCTCTTACAATCATTGCCACTGATTGGAACACCAGCAATTTGTTTATAAAAATGAACTGCAGAATCTGACAATTCCGGAGATAAAAAATCACAATCTTAAAATGGCGACTTGGTTGACCGTTGACCGAACACCGAGCCGGTGCTGCTATCTGGCGAAAATGGAAGGAAGAAGTAAAAAGAGATGATAAAGAAATTCTAATCGACTGCCAATTTTTAATTCTGAATCTTTTTCATGCTCATTTTGCATAAAATTATTCATGATAAAATAGATTTCTGTTCAATCTTAATTTAAAAATAAACGAAGTGGGAGTTAGTTACGGTAGAGGTTAGGAATTAAGATTAAGGATTGCATCATTTTAACATTAAATATACTTTAAATGCTCCGTAAAATTGTTAAAAAATATGTGTAAGATGTGTTCGTTTTATAATTCTGTAACTTATAAATATTCTTACTTATAAATAATGTATAATAAGTCATTTAATTAAGTGGCCCATCCCGCCCCAGGCATGGGGCGATATGAGTCAAGCGCACTACTTTTTTATTTTCGTTTCTAATTCCCAATATACTTTTTTATTTACTTTTAAAATTATAATTAAAAATGTTTGTAGAATATATATATATATATATATATATATATATATATATATATCCCATCTCGCCCCACCCTATCCTAAATTCATTTCTTTGGTTGAAAAGTTATAACTATTTTTTTTAAATCGATTTTGTTTGGTTGAAAATTAATTTTTTAACTGAAAATTTAATTATTCCATTTTTGGTTATAAATTTATCTTTTTAGTTGAAAACTCATTTCTTTCGTTCAAAATGGAACTATTTTGTTGAAAATTAATTTTTTTTTTATCTAAAAATCTAACTTTTCCATTTTTCGTTAAAAAATTATTTTTTTTTCAGTTAACAATTCATTTCTATAGTTGAAAATTTAACAATTTTGTTGAAAATTCGTTTTTTTATTACTTGAAATTTTTCCTTTTTTAGTTGAAAATTGAACTATGTGGTTAAAAATTCATCGTTGCTGGTAGACAATTATTCTTCTTTTATAAAAATTAATCTAGTTTTGTTAGTGATAAATCCTTTTTTTCCAAGTTATTACAAAAAGAAAGTTTTGTCCCATGCAATTAGAATATCTTTGCAATTAGTATTATTGTTTGGCTCTCGGCGTGCAGACATCTTCGATTTCCCCCACTCAATAGCAATTATTATTCCAACTGCCAATCAGAAAGGAGGTTTTATCTCTGGACTGCTCTGGACTTTGGTAGCATGTTGGGCGAATTTCGCGCCAAAATGTTTTGACGGCTATGTGCGCACAATATTGTTTGTTGTGTTTGGTGGTTTCGCGTAGTTGTTTTAATTTTTATAGACGGAATTCGATATTTTATATATAATTTGTGTGAATTGGTGGCTTAATCATGAGGTTCAAGTGCAGGATGATTGATATGGCAGCCATGCGAGACTTCACAAGTAATAAGTTTTCTTTGGAAATAGGATTCCTAACCTATAAAGAGTTTTTTAATTATTTCCATTATTTCTTTGTATTTGTATTTTTTATATTGAAAACTGAGTTTAGAATTAAATTTATGAGAATATTGAATGCATGTTAAGTAGAATTATGTAAAAATATGTAAAAAGAGAAACATACCATAAAAAACCGTGTTTTGAGTTCTTGGCTGATGCTTGCGTTTTTCACGTTTTCAGGTTTTATATTTTGTTTATAATATGACTTAAAGTAAAATACACGCGAGCGAATAGCGCGTTCAAGCTTCTGGATTTTTATTTTATAACATATAAACAGAAAATCCGTTATAAAACAAATGTTTAAATATTAAGTTTAATACATTTTTGAAACGCAATAATTTCGAATTGAGGGCATTTGAAGCTTAAAATAAAATACATTGAACGATTTTAAATTGAAAACGTTTAAAATCAAACAATTTCATATCAGGTAAAATTTGGAAAAAGGACAATATTTCGAATGGAATGAAAAGGAATCGAGTTTGTATCATTTTTTAAATAAAATTATTTAACATTGAATCCTTTTTTATTCGAAGCAATTAAAATTTGACAATTTGAAATTGATATAAAGTAGACAAATTTTTGTATGATTAAATAATAAACTCACCGTCATTTTTACAGTTCAAAATGGAAAATTTTTCAATTATAAACCTTTAAAATTGAATTATTCTGATTCTACAAAAAAAACGTTCAAAATAAAAAGTAATTCTAAATGGAAACTTGAAAAATGAAAAAATTTATACTCAAATCCTTAAAAATTTCTAATTATTTAAAAATTACAAATTTAAAAATTGTTAATTTAATTTTGAAAAATTCACCCATTTCAATTTTAATTGCAAGATTAAAACGTATGAAAGCGAAAATTAAAAAAAAATTTATTTAGCGTTCAACATGAAAATTCAGGTCACTAAAATTGAAATTCAGAATTAAAGAAATTATTCAATTACTGAGGTATTAGTTTCAGATAGATTAATTTTTATCTATTTTGATTTTAAACAATACAATATTTAACTTTTCAATTTCAAATCAATTAATTTGTAACACTTAATTTAGAATTATTAAGCATTTTTGAAAGTTTCCAATAAAATATTTTGCAATTTTAAATAATTAGTTTTTTAAATCTTCAATTAAAAATCGAAGAATTTTATATTACATTTAAAATTAAAAAAAAGAATACAAAACAAGATTTCTATAAATATGATTCTGATGTATGAAATTGCACAATTGCCTTTTAATTCAAAATTGTTTTTTTTAGTTGAGTTTGAAATGTTCAATATTTTGCAACATTGTCTAATAAAAAAATCAATTTGCAATTTACAATTCCTTCAAACTGAAAATTTTGCAACTATTCTTTCAATCTGATATTCTACGATTTCGAAGAATTTAAAAACCAGAAATTTTAGAATATTTAAATGTAAAATTATTAAATATAAAACTGGCTTAAATTGATACCAAACAATTTCGAATATTTAAATCTCAATTTATTATCTAAATTTAAAACTAATTATCACGGGTTTAAATTTGAAACTACATCATTATGAAATTTGAAAGTGGAAACCTCCAAAAATTAAGAAATTTCAAACCAGCTATATTCGAATTTAAGCTTTGGAAGCCAAAAAAAAATTAGTTTCAGGGCCTGTAAAATTAAATTGTTTTAGAAACCGCATTCAAAACTATAATTTTTAAAATTGACATTAATTTTTAAAGATCATATATTATAATTATGCATTCTAATTGGAAACTTTCACAATTAATGAATTCAAACTTAAAGCGTTAAACATTACACAATTCCAAACTTCGTTTAAAAATTGAAGCATTCTTAAACTCAGTTTCTTGAAACTAAAAAAACGAAAGACAAAAGTGTCTACAAGCTAATTTTCAATTGATTTTGGTGTTTTTTTTTGTTTTAAAAAAGACCGTAAGCCTTCCAAGTATAACAATTCGGTGCAGAAAGTTCACTTTGACCAAACAAAATTTTTTTATTTAACAACAAAATAAACAATATTTTTTTCCTAACTTTTCAGTTGTACCTTTTATTGGGATCTTTAAATTGACTGGAGAAGAGCTTAAGTTAGTTTAATAACTATCAATGAATAATTTTCAATAGCTTAGAGTAAAAAAAAGGTTTATAATGATTTAAACAAATTACTTAGCAAAAGCCATTTTCTCGTGATTCAAAATGATTAGTTGTTTGAAGTTTATATTTTTGTAGAAAATTTGAGAGAAAATAATGCCTAATTGCGATTAGTTAAGAATAGCTGCTGCTTGATAATTATTTAAACAATTTTTCTAAACAAATACAGAATTTTCGTTTGCAAATTGCAAATTATTTAAACAATATTTATAAACAAATTCACATTTTCAACGTTATTCTATGAATAGGCCCAATTTTTTTTGTGAACCCAACTAAAACTGTATTAGGAGTGACACCAAGCTGTAATTTTGTTTATATTGATACAAAATATTAATTATTTATACAAATTTTATCAATAATTATTAGGTAATTATTATAATAATTATAGGTAATTATTAGGTAATTATTGAAATAATTTTTATGAACAAATGTACATTTTGGTCACTTTTGCATGAATAAGTTTTTTTTTTCGTAGAATAAACTAGAAATAAGTTACCAATAACTCCTCCTTTTCATATTTGTCCAGTTAACAAGAACTATTGATTATTTAATTAATATTTATAAACAAATTCACAGTTTGACTATTTTTCCACGATAAATATTTATTTTTTTGCGGAATCAACCAGAAATGTCTTGCCATGTATTCTTTCTTTTTATTTTTTTCTAATCAAGTAAAAGTTTTGATTATTTAAACAATATTTATGAACAAATTCATAGCTTGACCAGTTTTCTATGATAAATATGAATTTTTTGCAGAATGAAGTAAAAAACCGAGGTCATTATATATGTGTTATATGTGTTAATCAAAGGTGTGATGGGTTCTATATCTATTTATTGGGTATCTTATCTTGATGACAACCAAAAATGTGAATAATCCATCAAATAAAATTTCCATAAAATATCTTGAGTGTTCCTGAACATTTGAATTGCTTGGGTCCTGTGAATTCTTTTTAAAAGATGCTTTAAACAATTTGAAATTGTGGTCAATTTGCAAAGTATCATAGAGAGAATTCATACCGTGGAGAAATCTAGAAAGAAAAAAGATAGCTATCTATGTATGGTAAACATTCAGCAGCTGTGGTTTATAAATATTGTTTAAATAATCCACATTTCTTTTTAATTAGACAAATATAAGATGGAATCATTGGCTTCTTGTTGATTCCGCAAAAAAATTGATATTTATCATGGAAAAATAGTCAAACTGTGAATTTGTTTATAAATATTGTTTAAATAATCAACATTTCTTGTTAAACAGACAAATATGACAAGAAGGAATTATTGGTAACACATTTGTAGTTTATTCTACGAAAAAAGCCTATTCATGCAAAAGTGGCCAAAATGTAGATTTGTTTATAAAGATTATTTAAATAATTAACTGATCTTGTCCATTGGCAAAGAGTCATTGGCGACACATTTTCAGTCGATTTCGCAGAGAAAACGGAGACTATTCTTGAAAAAATAGTCGAAATATGCATTTACTTATGTAAATTGTTTACATAATAATTATTTTTCATTGATTTCAATAAAAATACAGTTAGGAGACACTGGCTATACATTTTCAGTCAGTTCCGCAAAAAAAATTGGGCCTATTCATGGAATAATGTTGAAAATGTGAATTTGCTAATAAATATTGTTTAAATAATTAACAGTTGAAACAAAAATTTTTTTGGCTTCAAAAGCTTAAATTCGAATATATTTGGTTTGAAATTTCTTAATTTTTGCAGGCTTCAATTTCAAATTTCATAATGTTGCAGTTTCAAAATTAAATACTAAAAATGGCAGGACAATTTCACTATTAAATCTTTCAAATTTTCATATTGAAACCCTTGATAATCAGTTTTAAATTTAGATAATTTGAGATTTAAATATTCTAAATTGTTTGTTATCAATTTAAGTCAGTGTTATACTTAATTATTTTAGATTTAAATATTCTAAAATTTCTGGGTTTTAAATTCTTCGAAATCGTAGAATATCAAATTGAAAGAATGCACAATTTTCAGTTTAAAGGCTTTGTAAACTGGAAATTATTGGTAGATAATTATTACACTGAAGTAAGCTCTTGTTCAGTCAACTTGAAGATATTAAAAAAAAAGAGTTCATCTTAAATGTTAAGAAAAAAATATTGATTAATTTGTTGTTAAATAAAAAAGCTTTTTTTGGTCAAAGAGAATTTTCTGCACCGACTTGTTATACCTGGACGCCTTACAGTAATTTCAAAAGAAAACAGCAAAGTTAACTGAAAATTGGCTTGTAGACAGACTGTTGTCCACAAAAAGTGCTTTTGGCCACACTGCGCGCCAGGCAAAGAACACACCAAAAGCGAGTAGAAACATAAGAGCTTAATTATAATTATTGCTTTAAAGCAATTAGTTTTAATGGAACCTTGAATTTTTGAACAAACATTTAACTTGCACGCTCTAAATATTGGAAAATAAATAGTTTTTCATTTTCTTAAAAAGGAATAAATCTGTTTCAGATATAGTCAACACAGTATCACGAATGTCGAAAATGTGCGTGATACGTTTAACACCTGAAGTTCTCTGCTTTAATATAGGAGACGATAGGGTTCCCGTCGTTTGGGCAGAACTTTCACAATCTCGTTTTTTCAACGAATACGCCATGGGCGGTGCTTCTGACGATCAAAACGAAATTTACTTGGAATCGGACACCATAATGCTCGCGAGAAGTGTCGCCTCTCTAAAACAGACTGCAAAAAGCGTCAAAATCAAATTGACCAACAAACAACAACCCTGCCTCACTTTTGAAATCGAATTGCCCTCTTTGAGTTTGGATTCCAGGCAATGCGTTCACGACGTACCCGTTCGAGTCATTCCACGTCGAGAATGGTGCGAATATCAGGCTCCAAACGTTCCTGCATTCGATGTAAATATTTTTATAATAACTAAATCATCTACAACAAAACGAATGATAGTCCAGGCATCTCACACGAAAAAAGTTATTTTTACCGTATTAAGTAGGTAAAGCGTGTTTTTTTTTGCTAAAACGGTTTATTGAGGTGTCCTGATGGAAATTCCAAATTTTATAGAATTGACTACGACCCGCCCCGGAAATACTTTTGAAAAAAGTTACAAAAATCGTGTTTGCGTAGACTGTTTCGCCCTATTGCATCTTAGAGAGCAAAATGTTCAACAGCAAAATCAAACTAGAGTAAATTCTGAGAAAGTTAAAAAAAAAATGCATAAACATAATAATATAACAATCTAATAAGCGCGGAGTTATGGCTCTTCAAATAACCCCGATTTTGTTTTCAAAAATGAGGCTAAAATCCCCAAAATGTTCTAGGCCTTAATTAAAGTAGATGCAATTTCGAAAATTTCTGGCAAAAAACAATTACCTACCCCCAATAGGTCATAAGTCATGGCCTCCCAAAGTTGACCACTTTTGACCTTTTTTCAGGAAAAATCACTCGTGCTCAGTTTTTTCAAAATACTTCGTTTGTGGTTAAAGGTACGTTAATGATGGCAGAGAAAAAGTTGTAGTGCAAAAAATTATGCGTAAATCTAAAAAAAGATCTTCTAATCTAATCCATTTTTTTTGCTATTTTCAGTCAAAAAAATTGTTTTTTTAAACAACTCGTTTCGTGCATGCCCTGCGACCGTATTTGAGCATTTTGGTAGCATATAAACATCTGTAGTTCATTAGAAATACGCTTTTTTCTCATTTTTCATTAAAAAACAATTTATTTTTTGACCATTATTTAAATAATACTTTTCACAATATCAACTTTGTACATATTTTATGCATTTTGTTTGTGAAAATTACTTCCAGAATAACTGTTCTCGAATGTGAATAAAGAAAAACTGATTAATTAACTGTTTTTACATTGTTTACTCATTATTTATAAAAAATGTTATTGAAGGGATTAGTTTAAAAAGATTTTATTATCTTATGTTAAAAATGCCAAAAATAAACTAATCATCGCAGAGAAAACAATTATTTTTAATTGCTGATAGTAAAAGAATATGTAAACAAATTAATTACGTAGTTATACAGTGAATGAAAAAACTAATTAAGTAATGAACTAATTGATTGAATGATTGACGTATAAATTACTATTATTAATTGTAAAATGAACTTTTTCCCACAAGAGCGCGGAGGTCAACTGCTTTTTTAGTGGTTTCTCCAGTATGACATGAGAAATATTATTTATATATATATATATATATATATATATATTCATTTCGAGGGCTAAAGAACATATCTGTAACTAAATAGAAAATAATGTATGTATGTATATACATTTTGAATTTAAGAGTTCATTTTATAAAACAATTTTCAAGTTTTTACGATGTACTCCATCTCCTCATACTAAGTAATTCATCAATCAGTCAATTGTTTAATTAGTTTTTTAAATAATTGCATAACTACATAATTAATTTGTTTACATTTTCTTTTATTATCAACATTATCAACAAACTAATCCCTTCAATAACATAATTTATAAATAATGAGTAAGCAATGTAAAAAAGTTAATTTATCATTTTTTCTTCATTCAATTTCGACCACAGATATTCTGGAAGTAATTTTCACAAACAAAATGCATCAAATATGCACACAGTTTATAGTGTGAAAAGTATTATTTAAATAATCGTTAAAAAGTGCATTGATTTTGAATGAAAAATTAGAAAAAGCATATTTCTAATGAACTACAGATGCATATATGCCACAAAAATACTGAAATACAGCCGCAGGACCGTATTGCTATTGAACACTTTGCTCTAAAATGCAATGGGGTGTGTCAGTTTACGCAAACACGATTTTGGGAACTGTTGGAAATTTCATCAGGACCCCTCAATAAACCGTTTTAGCAAAAAACGCGCATTACCTACTTAACACGGTGAAAAAGTACCAGATGCCTGCATTATGATCTATCTGAATTAAAGTGATCAAGGTTAAGACTGTATTTACAGGGTGGCCGTAGGTCGGTGAAAACCTGGAAATCAGGAAATTTTATTGGTCAGGGAAAGTCAGGGACTTTGAATAAAATCTGGCAAAAGTCAGGGAATTTCTATGAGAGGGACTTTAAATAACTTTCAAGGATAATAAACTTGAAAGTTTTTTATTTGGGTTTTAAAAGATACTAGGGAAACCACTCTACAGTAGATAGGAAAAAATTCAACAGCGTTTAACTGCACTAGTTTCCAAAAATAAAGAATGATTTTCGTTTTTAAGTAAAGCTTACACATTAAATTGAATATTCGTATAGAAAAAAATATCACGAAATGAGTCAATTAGCTGTATTAAACCTTTTAATTAAACCCGGTGAAGGGTACGATTTTGACACCTCTATCCATCAATAGATGATCGTTTCTGGTATTACTACAGGGCATGACAGAATACTCAGTTCTCGATAATTATAGTTTTTAATTAGTATACTTACAATTAAAATCAGTTTTATGAGTACATAATAGTTGAAACTATCATTATTTTACAAAAATCTTAAAAGTATTTGTAACTTTGTTTTTTATCTCTGAAATTCCGTGACATTGGTATGATTGGTACGAGTTGTTTAATCTTCATTATCTTCATACCATTTAACCCAACTTGTGATGACAAAAAAGTGGAAAATTTTTACATACCTTAGTCCAGAAAAGGTATATTCCGAGTGACTCCGTAAATCAACTAAAATTTGTGGGCTGTTTAATAACTAAACATTTACACTATTTTTTGGTTTATTATTTACAAAAACTTAAATTTAAAAACTTCACGAATCAAGATAAATAAAAAAACACAACCTTTAATTTGAAACAACTGCGAGACAGTCGCAGAGCTGCCAATTTTGACAGCGAAATTTTTCGCATTTTTTCGATTATCTACTTTTGGTAAATGTAATGTCAAATAAAAACTCTTTAAATATTTATAAATAATAAATAAAGAACGCTTTGAATCAATAAATATTATTCATTAAACTTTAAACTTTGATTCTAATATATAAACATGTCACAAAAATGTTTCATTTAACTAAAAAGTATGAACAATTAAGAGGCGATTTTTTTCATGTTAACAATTAATTGTTTGTTCTCACACGTTACTCAATTATAATATTTCAATGCAAATTCGTTCGAAAGTATAGAATCCTTGCTGAAATATTATACTAACAAAAATAATGAACATTTCTTGCTAGTTTTCCTGATATCATATTCTTGTATGTAATTTATTTGCCTTGTATTTATATTTCTTTTTTTTTTGCAGTTGTTTCCTCCTGCCATTATCTTGATAATTCATATTTTGGTGTTGAAAATTCAACAAAAACCTTTCTTGGCTGAAAATTCAGCTATTTTTTTTAACTCGTCTTTTTGGTTTAAATATTCATCTGTTTTAGTAGAAATTTCCTCATTTTTTGACAAAAATGCAACTGTTTGATTAAAAATTAATCTTCTTTGGCTGAGGATTCAAACATTTTGTTAAATATTCGTCTATTTTGGTGGCATTTAACTGGTTTTGATTTAAAATTTTTTAAAAATTTTGTGGAAATATCTACCATTACATTACGAAGAGTTTATTCGTAAAATTACGTACAATACATTCAATTAAACGAATTTAAATATTTTCAAAATTGTTGCCATCACAAAGCTTCCTCTAGGAGAAACGAAAATCATTTTTTTGTTGAAAATTCATCTCTTTGGTTAAAAGTTTAACTATTTTGTTAAAAATGGATCATTTTTTAATTTAAAATTGAACTACTTGGGTAAAAGCTGAACTTCTTTATTAAAAATTTATAGTTTGGTTAAAAATCCAACGGTTTGGCTGGAAATTAAATTTTTATTGAAAATTCAACTGTCTTACAGAAAATTCGTCTTTTGGCTTGAAAGTTTAAAAATTTAGATGACATTTTTTTTCTTTCTTGACTGAAAAGTCTTTATTTGTTAAAAATTTAACTTCTGGGTTGAAAGTTTAACTACTTTGTTAAAACTACATTTTTTTGGTCGCAGATTCATCATTTTAGTTGAGAACTCATCTCTTAAGTTAAAAATTTGACTGTTTTGTTGAAAATTTGTTTTCTTTTTGTTGAAAATTAATTTTATTTACTAAAAATTAAACTTTTCCATTTTTAGTTGAAAATTCGTTTTCTGTTTGTTAAAAATTAATTTTTTTGATTAAAAATTGAACTTTTTCATTTTGGTTGAAAATTGATCTCTTTTAGTTGAAAATTCATGTATTTTGTTAAAAATTCGTCTTTTTTGGGTAAAAAATTTATATTTTTGGTTGAAAATTCGCCTTTTTGGTTCAAAGACTCATCCCTTGTGGTAGAAATTCCAACTTTGTAGGTTGAGGATTCAACTATTGTGTTGAAAATTCGTCTTTTTTAGTTAAATTAAACTGTTTTTATTTTAAATTAAAATCTTTTTTTGATTGGAATATCAAATATTTATTTTTTGTTGAGAATTATTATTTTCTGATTGAAAACGTAACTGCTTGGTTGAAAGTTGAACTTCTTTGTTAAAAATTCAACTATTTCGTTAAAAAGTAATCTTGTTTTGGTCGAACATTTAACAGTTTTGATGAACATCTTTTTTTGATAGAAAATTCATCCTTTCGGATTGAAAATTCAAATGTCTGCTAAAAAATTCGTTTTCTTGACTTGAAAATTCAACTATTGGGTTCAAAAATGCGACTGCTTTTTGTTGAAGTTTAAGCTCTGTTTTTTTAAATCGACTGTTTAATTAAAAATTCATTTTTGTAGGTTGAAAATTCAGCAATTTGTTTAGAAATTCAACTTTTTTTTGTAATTTAATTATTTTGTTACAAATGCAACTGTTTTGTTAAAAATTGGTCCTTTTAGATTGAAAATTCATCGTTTATGTTAAAAAAAGTCATCTTGTTTGGTGGAAATAAATGTTTAATTTTAATCTGAGATTTTTGTATTCCGTTCATAAAGGAGTCTATGTTAAAAATTTAACAAGATTAAAATGCTGGTCTTTAAATATTAATGATCAGGGAAAATGAAAAATCGGTCAGGGACAAATCAGAGAAGTCACGTAATTTTTAAAATTAAGTTTTGCGGCCACCCTGATTTAAAAAGTATAGAAAGTAGAGTAGTTGAAAGCCTGTATTAAATATCTCGATTTCAATTATTAAATCATGGAACAATTATTTCAGATATCGATGGACATGCCTCAATTAAAACACGTTCGAAGTATGGTGGAGCGAATGAAAAATATGAGTCCTCACCTAATCCTAGAAGCCGACAGATCAGGAAAATTGGTTCTAAAAGTGGACAACGACAGTGCGAGTATCGCAACTCACTTCCGGAACCTCAATGTTTGGAACAGTTCCGACATCGAAGAAGAAGAAATCACAGCCAGCGTTGACATAAAAAAATTCCACACTTTTCTATCCTGGGATATCATCCATCCAGATAGTGTCAAGTGCAACATTCTTCACGAAAGAACAGTCAACCTACATCTATGTTCAGAAGGATATTTGACGATACACTATTTTATGCCAGCGATCGCTTCGTAATCCAATCCAATTCAAACACTAGAAAATAATCATGAGAAATACTTAGATAATAGAATCAAGATATAGGTGTAAAAATACTAGGATGAAATCCGATGTATGTACATAAACTGGAAAATAGGATACTTTTATTAATATAACATCAATTGCGAAACTTACAGATCTTATCCTTATCCTAGACCTGAAACTCGTATCTTGAAGCACAAATAATTAAGTTTATAGTTACTGTAAATTATCTAGTTGTAAGCGAGGTTAAAGCTTCGTTCATTTTCCTGTCGGAAGTTCTGATGCATTTGGTCGATCTGCTGAATTTTTTGACCAAGGAGAGTGGTTCGTTGATCGAGCCACTGCAAACTATTCATGTGGGCGTTTAATATCTTTCCAATCTGTACGATAGGGTCACTGGAATCCTGGGCACGATTTGCTTCATTCAAGTGCTCGATGATTTCTTTCAGATCTTCGGACATCTGCTTTAATTGAGTGTCGAGACTTTCTGAAAGGCGGTAGGTGTATTCGCGTTCGGGGTCTGATACTGAGAGTTGCGAGAGTTCCTTTTCAAGGGGGACAAGGCAGTCCTGAAGTTCCTTTTGTTGGCCGACCTTTGATTGAAGATTTATTGGATAAAATCAGAACTATATAACTATATATATAACTATATAACTATAGAAAATTCCTACTGATACAGGATGTCTAGCGAAATATCGTTTTCAAATTCCTAGACTGAAATTTACGTTTTTCCCGGGTTTTTCTTGTGGTATATGTGTTTCAATTTCGCACCTTATTATCAGATAAAAAAAAGTACTAAAAGATACTAGAAAAGTTTACAAAACTAATATTTATTTATCAGGAACGGTATGATCTTACCGATTTTACTATTTTAAATAGTATCAAAGCATCAAAGGAAAAATCAGCACAGTTTTGTCAAAACATGAAGTTATTATTTAAACTTTTTCGCGATATTTCTCAAAGAGTGGTAAAAAATATTTGAACCTAATATTATATATTAGACTCAGAAATGTTATATATTTTACCCTACTTTGAACAAAATGAAATACTCGCTTTTCAAATTAATGATCACTTAAAACGATAAATACAAAAAGTATAACAAAATTTAAAAAAATTAATTGGTAAAACTTGCTGGAACTTCGGATCATGCGACTTTTTCGACTTTTTACGACTTTTGAAAGAAAAATGCGGCTAATCGACTTTTTCCCATTTTTCTCAGAATTTCGCTATACTTAGTTTGAATTTCAATCATAACGAAACTTTTAAATATGAAATTCAAAACATGAAAAAACTGTGTCATTTGAATGGAGAACGTTAATAAAAACTGAATAATTTCTCATTAAAGCTTAATTTTAATTAATTAAAGTTTTAATTTTTTCAAATTGCAAGCCTTAACAGTAGGCCATTTTTAAGTCAAAAACGTTAAAAGTCGAATAATTTCAAATTCAATTACAGTTTCACAGTCTTTCTCATTTTGCCCTTTTTCAAAGAATTCTCTCTCCATTTGTTTTCAAGAAACTTCCCCTTTTTCTCGTCAATTCGCTTAAATGCAAACTGAATTAATAGAACCTAAGAAGACAATTCAACTTATTTTTGATTAAAAGATCATTCATTTTGGTTAAAAATTCAATTATTTGATTAAAAAGTCATATTTTTTTGTCGAAAATTGAACTGCTTTGTTGAACATTTGCCTCTTTGGGTAGAACATGCAACCTTTTGGATTGAAAATTCATCTTTTATGGTAGAAAAATCATCTTATATGGTTCAATAATTCAATTTTTGGTTCAGGTTTAATCTCTTTTATTTGAAAATTCGTCCTTATGGATTGAAAATTTATCTTTTATGGTGGAAAAGTCATATTTTTTGGTTGAAAATTCATCTTTTTTAGTTAAAAATGAACTTTTTTATTGAAAATTCAACTGTCCTCAGAAAAATTAATCTTTTTGCTTAAACATTTTTTTTCCCATTTAACTATTTGGTTGAAAATTCATCTTTTTTTTGTTGAAAATTCAACTGTCTTCTGAAAAGTTCAGCTTTTTGGTGGAAAATTAATCATTTTTTTTATTCAACTATTTGGTTGAAAATTCATCTTCGTATGTTGAAAATTCAATTATTTGGCTAAAACTTTAATTATTTTGTTCAAAATTCGTCTCTTTTGTTTCAAAACTGAACAATTTGAAACTGAATTGTTTCAAATGGAAAGCCTTGAATCGTTAAAATTTCAGAGTGCTAAATTTAAAGTTTGAAAGTTAGAACTTTCATTGTTTCATTTTATTGAATTTTTAATTTGTAAGTGAAAATTTTGAATTGCTATGTATAAAGAACAATCAAACAATTATTAATTTCAAACGACGTAAAATAAAAATAATTTAACTTCTAATTTAAAAAGTGTTTTATTTTAAATGATCAATTTAAAAATGTTCAATTTCAAAGGAGGAACATGCAATCAGTAAAATCCAAAATGTTCTAATGCGCTTGAAATATGTTCAACTTGTATTAATTCCGCGCCATTTTGCAAAATATAAGAATTTTTTACCACCTTTTGTAGAAAATATAAGCTTTTAAATAAAAATGATGTCTTATAGACCTGACATAGCAGAATCATATAAATCGGAGGTTTCTATTAGAAAATCCAAGATATTTAATCAGAAAACTTACGATAGAGTAGAAGGGTCTTTCAAAAAGTCAAAAAAATTAATAAACTGAAAACTTAACACCGATTAATATATGCTAATTAATTTTGAAGTAGTGTAAACAACTTGTCGACGAAAATTTACGTGCAATTCGGTGATGTTCCATGAGGACGCTAATTTGGTGGGAAGCCAACAAAAGATAAATCAAATTGCTTCTAAATACCGCTCAGTTGGCAAAACTAGCCATAATTTTATCGTGTCAATGAAAAGCTCAATAATCAAATTTAATTGAATTTTCAGAAGTCAAAAGCTATTGTGGAACAGTTTTAATGCACGATTGTGCCTTTGTGACAGTGGAAAAATATTTCTTGTTCATTCGTATTGGAATCAGTGTAGGTTATGCCCGCTCAGTTTTCTGTTAGTACAATGAGAAATGTGATGTTTTTTTTTAGAAATTTGTCATACATTTTCAATTAGATGCGCTTTTTGCGATTTGTATTTTATAAGAACGTATTTACAACTTTTTTTCCTAGATATTATTATGACCTATAATTTGTGTATGTTCCTCCTTAATGTTTCTAACATAAAATTGCCTTAAAATTATATAATTTTCAACATTTAAAAACGTATTGATTCATTCTTCAATTTAGAGCATTTAAAATGATAACGTAGATTTATATTTTTAACCAGAAACCTTTCAACTGTTCAATTTTTAAGAGTTTAACATTTTAAATTTTGTTCAATTGAATAATGTTGAGAGCTTTAATTTTTTACGTCTAAATTATTGAGCGTTTCAATTAAAGATTTCACAGCTTCTGATTGGCTGGTAATAAATCGAAAACGTTCGTATATTTTTTGCTAGTGAATCGTATAATTTAATAATAATTCTACACAAAATAAAAAATTTTTATTCAAATTTATGACCACAAGATACCCGGATTTGGTCATGAAATCCAGGAATTTTCCCGTATTTTTCAAGGTGCACAGAATTCCGGGATCGTTAAGACATCCTGCTCATATAATTTGTGAATAAAAAAAGAACATACCACATAATCAAGCTCATGTTCCAATTGCTGTTGTTCCAGTTTCACTCTCTCCACTTCCTGATTTAGAGTAACAATCTTCTCGCCATTCGCTATAAGTAATTTATCCCAGGCATTAACCTGGGTTGCTTGATTAACGAAGACCTTTTCTTGTTCTTCCAACTCTAAAGTATACTTGTTAATTGACTCTTCAAGTTGGCAGAAATTTATTGCTCCAGTTTGTCC
Organism: Andricus curvator; assembly: GCA_932195095.1. Classification (NCBI taxonomy): domain Eukaryota; kingdom Metazoa; phylum Arthropoda; class Insecta; order Hymenoptera; family Cynipidae; genus Andricus; species Andricus curvator. The sequence goes on along the minus strand of CAKNYM010053335.1, from coordinate 151,380 downwards.
GCTGCCTGCTGATGTGCTGACGCTGAAACATTTTTCATTTTTAAGTTATAACTACTAGAAAATTAAAAATTTGAGAAATTAAATTCAGAATAAATCAAAATTTAAATTCCTCTTTAACGTCAAATATTCAAATTTAACTACGAATTTCTTGGAAGTTAAAAAAAAACAATAACATAACAAATTTGGACAAGACACTCTTAATGGGGAAGAAAGAACGAAAGGGATTTCAGGGTTGCTACAGAAGTTCAGTTTCAAAATTACATGACTGTTCCAGGGTTTTCGGCCTACTTTAAAAAAATCCACGTCAATTAAAAAAAAAATCCAGTCTACTGTTCGCAGACTAATTTACCAACAATTTCTTGTACAATACACCTCCTGGGTAGCTACTACAGCGCCAACAATTGGGAACTATTGGGAACTATTGGGAAGAAATTTGAATTCAATACATATTAACAAGAAATCTTATATTCAATAATTAATTTTAGACCTCAGTATAATACTTTTGATTAAAATGAATTGATATTTACTGCACTTTTTCATTAAAATTGCTCTAATAACTTTGAGATACCCAATAGTTCGCGTGTCAAGTGGCGCTGTTGTCACGATCAAAGAGGTACTACAGGTGTACCACACAGATCGACAAAATTTATACCCATAGACCGGACTAGGTGCCCCCGAAAGTTTTTCATGGCCCCACTGAGCGATGGCGTAAGCAATTTTAGGGGAAAAAATCGCTGCTCATGTTATATTGTTTCAAATATGGCTGAAAATGGCTGTAAAATGAATCCCTTAAAGTGTACGCTATTCTACGAAAAAGTAGGAAAATCTAAGATCTTTTATTATCGCTTTCTACGATAAAACTATTCCGAGTCAAAAAGGCATGAAAAATTTGTAGAAATTTTCGTAAAAACTCATTGATATTTTTGTAGAAATGCCTAGAAATTTGCATAGGAATTCATAAAAGTTTTCGTACAAATTCATAGAAATTATTTCCACCAGGGAATGTAAAGGGCTTTTCAATGATTATTGGGTCTAAACATTTCTCACTATTATTATAATTTTTTTTTAATTCTGGAATTATAATCATATTATTTTTATTAGTAATTGGCAAATTTTAAATTCGCCGGGAAGTACTAAAATAATGATTAAGACTTTGAAGTAGGCACGAATAAAAAAATCCAGTCATCCAAGCAACCCTGTATTTGGAGGTTGCTCACTTTTTCTTATCTGTTTTATTTATTTTTTATTTTGAATTGAGACATTTAAGAGTGTGTTATCCACATTTGATCGTTAGGTTCATGGTTTTTTTTTAATTTCCAAGAATTTCGTAGATAAATTTGAATGTTGGATGTTAAAGAGGAATTGGCATTTTTATTCATAACCTTCTTTTTCTTTCCTTTCTTTATAATTTGAATGGAAAAATTTAAGAGTTAGTTGTCCAAATCTGATCATTAGATGCTTGGTTCTTTTAACTTCCAAGAATTTCGTAGTAAAATTTGAATAATTATCCTAATATCCAGAATCTAATTTCCTTACGTGGTGGTTGCTCCTAATGTAGTTTGAGGCGTCGAACTCGCTATGCTGGCCGGAGCAGGAGCAGCTGTAGTTTTGTTAATAGTGAATCCAGTCGCTGTTGTAGGAGCTGCGGCGCCTAAATTAAATCCGGAAGCAGAAGTTGTGGTACCACCGAGATTGAATCCCGTAGCAGTTGTTGAAGTCGTTCCTCCGAGGTTGAATCCTGTCGAAGCTGTCGATGCTGTGCCTCCGAGATTAAATCCTGTTGCACTCGTGGCAGCTGGAGTAGCACCCAGGTTAAATCCCGTTGCTGGAGTAGCAACTGTACCTCCTAAACTAAATCCGGTAGATGGAGTTGTACCACCAAGATTAAAACCAGTAGATGTTGTCTGAGGAGTGCTGCCTAATGTGAATCCTGTTCCTGCCGATGGAGTCCCACCAGTCAAACTGAATCCTGTCGGCGCTGGACTAGTATTGAAAAAAAAAGAAATTGGAGAATATTGTTATAACATAGTTACAGTGTTATGACTTTAAGATCCGAAGAAGAATTTGGAATGAAGAATTATAATATCAGGGGCCGTTCAAAACCCTACGTCACCCTTTAAGTCGAATGTTTTAGGACGCAGTTGACTTGTAAACACGAAAAGATGAATGTTCAACCAAGAAAGATAATTTTTTAACCAAATAGTTGAATTTCTTACAAAGAAACAAATCAATTTTAGACCAGTTGCATTTACAACCAAAAACTTGAACTTTCAAGCAGACAAGAAAAATTGTCAACAAAATAGTTGAATTCTTAAGATTCTTAACCAAATAGTTGAATTTTCAGCCTATAAAGATGAATTTTCAACGAAATAATCGAATTTTTAAACAAAAAAGGTCAAACTTCTACCACAAACAGTTGAATTTTTAAACAACTGCTTGAATTTTCAAGCCAAAAAGTCGAATTTTCTAGAAGACACTTGAATTTTCAAACAAGAAATATGAATTTTCAACCAAGAACTTTTCTATCGAAAAAGGTGAATTTTCAATCAAGAGAGACGAATTTTCTATTCAAAAAGACAAGTTTTTAATAAAACTGTTGAATTTCCTAAAAAAAAAAAGATGACTTTTCACAAAATCGTTGAATTTTGAACCTACAGATATGAATTTTCAACCAAACTGTTGAATTAAAAAAAAAAATTCATTATTAACCAAACAGTTGCAGTTACAGCTAAATAGTTGAACTTTCAAGCGAAAGGGATGCGTTTTCAACAAAATAGTGTAATTTTGAACCATATAGTTGAGTGTTCAACATACAAAGATACATTTTCAACCATTTGGTAGAGTTCTTAAACAAAAGGGATTAAACTTCAATCAAAAACAGATGCATTTTTTTAACCCAATATGTAGTTGAATTTTAAAGCCAAGAAGATGAATTTTTTAGAAGACATTTGAATTTTCAATCCAAAAGGACGAATGTTCTATAAAAAAAACGAACGTTCAATAAAACAGTTAAATTTTCGACAAAAAAAATACTTTCAACAAAATAGTTAAATTTTTAACAAAATAATTAAATCTTCAACCAAAAAGTTGAATTTTAATCTAAAAAGATCAATTTTTAACCAAAAACGGAATTCTTCTTCAATTTTCCACTAAAGAGAAAAAGCAAAAAATAATGTTCAACGAAAAATATAGTATTTGATATTTCAATCAAAACAGATTTTAATTTTAAATCAAAAACAGTTGAATTTAACCAAAAAGATGAATTCTCAACAAAATAGTTGAATCCTCAACCAAAAGAGTTAAAAACAAATGTTAATTTTCGACAAAAAAGTTGAATTTTTACAAAAAGAATAGATTTTTCAACCCAAAAAAAAAGAAATTTTCAACAAAAAAGTTGAATTTTTAAACGAAAAAGACGAAATTTCCTACGAAGCAGTTGAGTTTTCAACCCGAAAATATGTATGATATTATATTGTGTTGATTTACGGGTCGATTGTTTTTGGAGAACACAATATAACATCAAAAATTAATTTTTACTTCAACAAAAAGTTAATTTTTAACAAAAAAGTTAATCTTCAACCAAATAATTTAATTTTAAACTAAAAACGACAAATTTTCAACCGAAAATGGTATAGTTAAATTTGCACATAAAAAAATTTATTTTTAGCAACAAAAAACGAACTTTCAACAAAATAGTTAAATTTGTAAACAAACAGATCTTCAGCTAATAAAATGAATGTTTAATAAAGTAGTTTTACTTTCAACCAAGTAAATTAGTTTTCAAGCAAAAAAGATAAATTCTCAATAAAAAATTTAATAGTTGAATTTTCAAGTAAAAACGATCAATTTGCAACCAAAAATGGATTCGTTAAATTTTCAATAAAGAAAATTAATTTTCAACTAAAAAACAACGAATTTTAAACCAAATAGTCGATACACTTTAGGGATCGAAAATAGTGTCACAAATTTTAAGACATAGTGTCAAGATAGCGTTTATAAATTTTTCAAGTATTAAAAATGAATTTCAATCTTTATTTCAAATGTTATTCCTTAGTCTATAAATTATAAAAATTCCTATTTACTTGTTGCAGTCTTTCCCCCTTTTCTCATTTCTCCACTTTAATTCCAACTGAATTAATAGAACCCAATAAGAAAAACAAATTATTTTGGTTGAAAGTTCATTCTTTTTGCTGAAAAGTCTACTATTAAATTTTTGGTTAAGAATGAATCTTCTTTGATTAAAAATTTTATTATTTGGTTCAAAATTAAATTATGTTGTTGAAAATTCAACAATTTTGTTAAATAGTCATATTTGGTTGTTTTAAACGTTGTTGTTTTGTTGAAAATTCGCCTTTTTGGCTTGAAAATTGAACAATTTGATTTAATTTTTTCTTTCTTTCTTAATTAACAAATTTTTTTTATTGAAAATTCAAATATTTTGTTGAACATTCATCTTTTTGGTTTTGTAAATTCATCTCTTTCTGGAGGAATTTTACCCTTTTTTGGTAAAAAATGCGACTGTCTGGTTCAAAATTAGTCTGTTTCGGTTGAAAATTCAACTGCTTAATAAAAAATTCATAGTTTCGGCTCGAAAATTTAAGAATTTCGCAGAAAATTTACCTATTTAGTTGAAATGTACGCATTTTGTTGAAAATTCGTCTTTTTTGGTCGAAAATCAAGTATTTTGTTGAAAATTCGTATTTGTTGGTTAAATCAAACTATTTTTTCTTTTTAATTATGTTTTTTAAATATAAACTATTACATTTTTTAAAGAAAAATTCATCTTTTCATGTTAAAAATCCAAATCTGGTTGAAATTTGGCCAACTTTCTTGAAAGTTTATTTTTTTTGGTTGAAGATTCATAATTTTATTTGGAAATTCGTTTTTTTTTTTGTTTTCAAAAAGTAATTTTCGACCAAAAATGTAACTATTTTGTTGAAAATTCAACTGACTGGTTATAAATCCATATTCCCGGGTTGAAAATTAACATGTTTTTTTTTAGAAAATTCGTCTTTCTGGCTTGAAAATTCGACACTTTAATCTTATATTCAACTATTTGGTACAAAATTAAACTATTTTGTACAAAATTTGTTTCTTGTTTTATTGAAAATCAATTCTCAATGAAAATTTATCTACCTCATTATTGACTAAAAACTAATCTTTTTTTATTTGAAAATTCAGGTGTTCAGTTAAAAAAAGGTACGATCAAAAATATAAACTAGAAATTAGTCAAATAAAATTTTGACTAACATCACGTAGATTTTTCAAAGTATTTAGTTGAAAACTTATGTAATATGTTAAATATTCGTCTTTTTGGTAGAAAATTAATCTTCTTCGTTGAAAATTCAACTATTCGGTTAAAAATAGATATATTTTGTTAAAAATTCTTCTGTTCTGGAGAAAATTAGTCTTCTTGGTTTCAAATTCAACTATTTGGTTAAAAATGTAGGTATTTTGTTAAGAATTAATCTTTTTGGGTAGAAAATTAATCTTCTTGATTGAAAAATCATCTTTTTGTTTAAAAATGTAACTATTTAGTTGGATTTTCAACACTTTTGATGAATTTTTTTCGTTTTTGACTGAAAAATCTTTCTTGGTTGAAAACTCGTCTTTTTGATTTAAAAATAGTCATTTAAGTGTCACTTTTTTCGAAATAGTAGCAAAATAGTGTTAATATTCTTACGCAGGAATGGTGCCCAAGGGAGCTTGTGGAGTTCCCATTCCTGGAGTTTGCATTCCAGGAATTCCTTGTGTTGCCAAAGGGGCAGTTTTTGCTAAATTGAATCCAGTTGCTGTTGATTGAACTGCAGTTCCTAAAGTGAATCCAGAAGCGCTCGTAGTCATTGCGATTTTTTATAGAATAAGTCACAATCCTTGAAATCTAAAGGACCCTCAATTCTGAAATATTTTATTGCCAGTTATGTTACTTAACTTAAAAAAAATATTTCAAACAATAGAAAATAAATTTAACATTCAGGCCTGCCAACAATTTTACATTAACAAATTAAATTATCAACAGTAAAATAGATCCCGCCAAAATTTCAAGGTCACGTCCTTTTAATCAAAACTGAAATTTAAAAAATTTGAAGAATGATCGATTAAAGATCTAGTACTTACGAAGTCTAAAGCACTAGGTTAACAAAATACCAAAAGTGAGTTTAATGTTGACCCTATTTTTCATTAATTAATAGAAAAAGGTGGAATATGCTCAATTGCTCATACCTAACCTAAAATATAAGAAATGTAACCTTTTGACAAGTATGAAAGCAATGAGAAAAAATATAGAAAATCGGAGAATATGATAAAATTGGATGTAAATCTATTTAAAAACTCTGATAAACTTAAAGAAATAACTCAAAATTGTTGAAAGACAACATGTTAAAATGGGAATAACCAATAACTTTTAAGCGTCCTATATACCTCTATTATTATTCGATCTGATTAATAACTGATGATGATAAAGCGTTCCTCTATCAAAATTTCCTAAATTTAGTGTAAAATTATACTTACAAGCCATAAAAACACTTGAAAAAGAGTTTCCGTTGTCATCCAAGATGTAATTGATGAAAACCATGAAAACACAACGAACATAACCTCAAAAACACCGAAACTTTAAATCTGCGTCGTCTGCGTCTGCGCGAGAATTTTAACCTATGAGAACAGGATCATGCTATGAGAACAACCACAACCAAAGATATTATTGCCACAACCGGCTCCGAAAATAGACGCAGGTCAAATGTCAAAACGCTCCCCGGCAGTTCTGCGGCTTGTTTATATGCCTTTAATATACGCAATTAGTGATTTAATTCCTTCTAAATACTGGTTTATTTTTCTATAAGATTGTGCGAAAGGCGAACTTTAATAAATATAGACGATAAAGACAAACTACTCACTTTGTTGACGCATCATGAAAAATTTATAACACTATACCCTAGCCTAAATATTGATTTGTGAAGTTATGCAAACTCTTGGAATATTCTACAGTACACGTGGAAGGAACTTTTTTCCCTGCAACTTCAAAATGAACGTGGGAGCCTGTGAGTCACAGAAAGTGTCATCCACATTCTAAAGTGAATGGAATTCTAACCTGATGCAAGCTCTTCGAAGAGTGTTTTATTTGTAAAATCAGTGACCAAAATATAGTTTGTTAAAAATGGATATCATGATTTTCATCAGTAGTTTCATCTTTTATTTATATATTTGCTCTGCGAGGGCATCTTTTCTTGCAACTCCGCCACAAACTGCTTTAGTTGTTGCTTTTGAAGACACTTATGATATGTCTTTGCTTGCAAATACCTTATCTGATCAGGGAATTGATGCTACTTTAATCATTCCTTCGACGGCGAGTGATGTTTATGAAAATTTAGTCGACGTCCAAGTTTTGAAGATTAACATCTTCGAAGAGGAGTTCATGAAACCGGAAACTAAAGCTCTTAAGGCTTGCGAACAACTTCTTACGGATAAAAAGATTTTGAAAAAGATCCAGGAACTTCAACCCACGTTTACAATATTTCCTGCTATTAGGTAATTGTATTTTTAATCAATGGATTTTATTCTGTATCATCGAATCCAATATTTTCCGCTTTAGTATTTCTTTCCGATGTTGAGACATTGTATATACATAAAAGGCTTCCTAATATTTCAAGAAGATTATATTCTACCAGCCACCGAATACATCTGCAATGCAAAAAATCTGCTAAGTACAACTACATGAATTTGTGAAATTAAAATTGTGCAAGTAATTTGTGACAAAATTTCATAATAAAATACATTACTTGAACTTTTTTTATAAAGTAACATACAGAAATTTTGAAAATCAATTTTGCAAAGCCATACTAGACATTATACAACTTGTCGGGATTATCAACCTATCATACCCAGCACTTTTGTATTAAAATAATGTTGCTCATAACATTCAGTCCCGCCAAGTTTTATAATGTGTAATATGGCTTTTTAAAATTTCTTCAAAAAATTTCTATGGGTATTATGGTCCCGAGATTTGAATTGGAATCTTTCAAATTTTAAACTTTTAAAATTTAAATTAAAATTTTTTTTAATCAAACGCACCAAAATTTACATGTATAAAATGAAAGCTCTCAACAATATTCAATTGTACAAGTTTAAGTTAAATGAAGTTAAACTAAAAAATTTGAAAATTTAAACTCTTATAAATTGAACAGTTGAAAGATTTCTGGTTAAAATAAAGAGCGGCAGTACAGAACTAGATAACCAACATTTGTTCGAAAATGGGCTTATTGCGTAACAAGATTCTTAAAAAATCAAATACACGTTGCATAAAAATATTTTTTTATCAATTTTCGTTTTTTAATACAGCAATAAAAAGTGTAATTGAAATTTTAGTTAAAATTTTAGCATAGTAATAAATTTTCTTCGTGATATTTTTTGAAATTATTATCGTTTATTGAAAAAAATGTCTTTATAGGCTTTTCACCGAATAAACGTCGTTTCGCTGCGATACCGTTACACTAAATTTTTATATTCTCGAAACAGAATAATTTTTTTATATCAAACCTTTGTTATTCTCATTTAGCTTCCCAGCATCTCGGGAGCAAGTTTTTATTTTTGTGAAATATTAAAAATTCGATTTTCAAGCGCTACTGAAAGCCGATTTTCAAAAACTGTGAAACTGTAATCTCAAAACTCTTGGACTCTTTACTCAGAATTGGTTTATTTTTTTAGATAACAACTTTTCTACCCTCATACAGAAACTCAATACCTCCGGAGTAAGTTTTTATTTTTTATTTAAACTGAAGATTACTTTTGTTTCGCAATCCGCAGCCTAGCCTGTACCAATGTGTGGTCAGTGTCACTTTGAGATCGTCAGCTGATACATATATCCTCGAAAATGTATAACTGTTTCTAATCAAATTTGTTTAGGCTTAAATGAGCAATATGTCATCTCTCCTGAAAAATTCCGATTTTGTTAGTTATCTAGTTCTGTACTGCCACACTTCAAATCTTGAAAATTATATAATTTTGGAGCAAGTTTTATTATTTAAATTTATTATTATACCATTAAGCCATCTCCCTTTCGGGTAGGTGTGACTCGCTCGGTCAGGAAAGGAGTAATGTTAGGTATTGATCTAGAATTCTCGTGTTATTTATTTAAATGACACGTTCGTTCCGCAACACTACTCCGACCCAGGTTGCTGATCAATCTCTCTAGCGATCAGCCCAAGTAAAGAGCCTCACAAAATTGTTATGCGTGATTCCCCACTTGGGCCCGTTAGTAACCAAGGTCTCTGTTTCAGGCGTCATTCACTCTATGTCTATTGTCACTCTGTTTATAAACTATTTGTCGCCACACTTTTCTGTCTTGGCATACTAATCTAGCTTCCTTCACGTCCATGCATTTTTTCATGCAAGCTCTCGTGTTTCTATGGCTTCTTATGTCTCTTCAGATTAATGTCTCATTCACAGATTCTAACCATTCTTTCGGCGGTCTACCTCTGGGCATTCTGCCATTTACTTTACCTTTATACACCTGTTTGGTCAGTCGTTCATCTTTCATTCTTTCAACATGTCCGAACAATCTTAACTGATTTCTTTCCCATGTGTCAACTAGTGTCTCTCCTGTACCACATTCTTTGAGGATTATCTCGTTTCAGCCTTTGTCCATCAGTGTTTTCCCGCACATTGTGCGCAGAGATTTCATGCCAATCGCGTTAATTTTACTCCTGTCCTTTTCTTGACAGGTCCATGTCTTGCTACCGTATAGTACAGTCGGTACAAATATAGAATTATGTATGGCCATTTTAGCTTTTTTTTGATATGTTTTTATTTCTGAGAATGGACCCTGCTCTGCCGATAACCTTCTTACCCTCATTTATGCGCCTATCTAACTCCCCATCTATTTTTCCGTCGCTAGTGAATAGGCTAACCAGATATACGTACTTGTCAACTTGTTCTAATCTCTCATCATTTAGGACAATGTTGCACATTGTTTTCTCACTTTTTCCTTCAAACACCACGATTTTTGTTTTATTTACGTTAATTTTGAGGCCCATGATCTTCATGCTTGTATTCAGTTTATTCAACATTCTTTGCAAGTCCTCGATTGATTCTGCCATAACAATCTTGTCATCTGCGAAAGCTAACCCGCGTACCCTCACGGTATCGAGATCTACACCTTCTTCGTCAAAGAGGGCCATTCTTAGACACTTATCCATAAATGTGATAAATAGTCATGAGGACATAACGCATCCTTGTTTCACGCCTTGCATAATATCGAACCATTCACTCAGTTTCCCATTAACCCTTACACTCGCTTTACTACCTGTATATATTGATTTTATTGCTTGTAGGAGCCATCCATTGACTCCGTATTCTTTCAGGACTTTCCAAAGTTTACTTCTATTCACCTTGTCAAATGCTTTTTCTAGGTCAACAATTGCACAGAAAACTTTCTTTCCTACTCTCAAACTTTTTTCTGTGATCTGTCTTAAGCTAAATATTTGATCTGTACATGATCTTCCTGGCATAAATCCACTTTGGACTTCCCATATATTTTCTTCTGTTATTTTCATTACCCTACGAATGAGTATTTTTGAGTATATTTTACTTACGGTACTTAGTAGGCTGATACCTCTGTAATTACTGCAGTTGCTTTTATCTCCCTTTCTTTTGTATATTGGTACGATAATCGCTTTTCTCCAATCGTCTGGGACTTCTCCCATCTCGATACATAAATTTATCAATTCGCACAACCTGTGAGGTATGTACTCGCCACCGTATTTAAGCATTTCAGCGCTACTACTGTCTACACCAGCAGCCTTATCGTTTTTTAAGTTCTTAATTATATCTCTAATCTCAGTGACACAGACTTTTTCAATTGGGTTTTCTAAAGCATTATATTCTATGTCGCAGTTTTCTGTTGCCCTATAGCTTCACCTCCTAATAATTTTTCAAAAGAGTCTTTTAAAGCGTCTACTATTCCATCTGTATCATATAGAATGTCACCTTTTCTGTTTCTCATGCTGACAAACTATGTACTTTTACTTCCCTTCATCTCTTTAAATAATAGTTTGATGGTTCCTTCAAAGTCGTTTTGTATTTTCTTCTCTTCTTCTGTTATGATTTTATCTTTACTTTCTTTGACTAGTCGTTTAACTTTCCTCTTTTTGTGTCTGTAATAATTTTCAAGTCTATTTCTCTCCTCATCGCTAAGACCTGTGTAAATATATATACCATTAAGCTATTTCCCTTTCGGCGAGCCTCAAGGGGTAAGCGTGACACTACCCGATTCGTGTAGTGTTTCTAGGTGGATAGTTACTTATAGTAAATAACTACAAGTGTGGGCTCACCACACCCACGACCGCCAACAGCAACGCAGTAGTATCAGACGGTCACCCATCCAAGTACTAACCGCGCCCAACACTGCTTAACTTCAGTGATCTAACGGGAACTGGTGTTTCCAGCGTGGTATGGCCGTTGCCATCAAATAATAATTATTAATTGTTTAAATTATTTAAATTTTAATTCGTTTCAAATGAACAATTGTTTAATTGTTATTTATATATAAAAATTTCAAAATCGCACTTGCAAATTAAAAATTCAACAAAATGAAACAATTAAAAGTCTGGCCTTCAAAGTTTAAATTTAGCGCTCCGAAAATTTCAACGATTCAAGGTTTTCTATTTGAAACAATTCATTTTCAAATTGTTTAGTTTCGACTATTTGATTTTTAATTGCTCATTTTTAATAAACAGTAAAATATTACTAAATATTGAAATATGTCCTTTTTAAATTAAAAATTTGCAATTTGCAATGGGTTAACAATTGAATATTGTAGACTGAAACAGTATTTGCGCATAGGATTTGAAATTGAGTGATTATGAATCTATTAATTTCAAATTATTTTAAAACTGAAAATAATTTATAAAGTTTCAATCGGACGTTTACATTTGCTGAACTACTAAGGCTTTCAAAATTGAACCAGTTCAAATTTTTAACGTTAAAATCTGTAAATTGATTAATTTTGAACAAATTTGATAGACCTAAAATGGAAAATTTTTTAAGCCAAAGATTTTAGAATTACGCCTTGTATACTGAATGATTTCACAATTAAAAAAGTTAACAATTGAAGTAAACATTAAAAAAAGTTGAAATGGGAGTTATTTAAAATTGCATTAATATCATGTGATATGAAATTTACGATATTTCAAATGATTATAAAAATTTGTACGTACTACTTACTTTCGGCGTAAAAAAATTTTAATTCAAAAAGGTCGAAAAAATTAATTTTTCCAATAAATTTATTTCATGTTTTTGTGAACATCACAGTATTTATTTGTTCTGAAAAGTTTTTATTATAAGTTTTTTTTTCTTCAAATTTTACTTTTAATGCATGTCAGTATTTATTTTAATAATTATTATACTATTTTTAATCAACTCATATGTGGTAGAAGTTTTTCATAATTAATTTGTTTAAATTTTGCTACGCGTTTTGAATGTTTCGTTATGAGTGATCATTTATTTGAAAATGGAATTTTTAATAATAAAAATTTTTTTTTCACAAGTTCAAAAATCAATCATTTAATTTTGATAATGATACAAATTTTTTTTTTCTCAAAGAAGGGTAAAAGATATAACATTTCTCTGTCTAGTATATGATACTAGGTTGAAATATTTTTTACCGCTCTTTCAGAAACATTGCGAAAAAATTGTAAATAATACAATTTTCTTGGTCTTATATTCCATCGAATATAATCGTTATTTTGTCAAAACTGTGCTGAGTTTTCCTTTAATTCTGCCAGGATCTTAACCTAAAACAAGTAAGTTGTAATCATTTTAAATTATAAAATCGTTTATAAATTCATTGTTCAAGTAAAAGTAATTTTTGCAAGAAGTTACCTTAGGCGAATTCAAGAAAAAATCAGCCGAATTTGTAAATTTCAAATGCCTTCAAACACTCATCCTGCCTTGATTTAAATATTAGATTAGAAGTAATAAATGCCTTATTTTTCTGATGCACGTGATGATTTTTTACTTTTCATTTCAATGTATTTTCTTTAACACTTATCCTAACCACTCCTCTTGGTAAAATCAAACCGATCCTGATAAAAGAATATTAATTTTGTAAACTTTTTTAGTATCTGAGTATTTTTTTAACTAATAACGAGGTGCGAGATTAAAACACGTATATCACAAGAAAAAACTGGGACAAACGTTAATGTCGATCCGGGAAATAGGGGAATTCGCCGAAAATTTGAAAACAAAATTTCGCTAAACACCCTATGTATTTAGCTGTACTTGGTTATATGTAGTTGAACTTGGTAGGTTTTTTGCATCGCAGATGTTTTTGGTGGCAGTTAATGTCTTTTTGTAATTAAAAAAAACACATATTCACAAATTCCTCGTAACTATTGCACCTTTTTGATTTTATAGGTAGTTTCTGTTGATTTGGCAACATTCCTCTAATTAGTTTTTATTGTTTTCGCAATATTCTTTTTCTCAGTTTAGGTACATCTTATTTGATTAAAAAAAGACATATAAACCTAATTAATTTAATTTTAATTAAATTACTAGTTTACTATATTTTAAAAATTAATTTAATTACTTAAATTGATTTATTCTAGGATAGATACACCGAACTAAACCGATACTTCATTTTTTATAAGGTTTTATAGAAATATATTGAACTTTTTTAAATCTGCTGCTACTGACTTCTCGTTAAAATTTGATGTCATTCTGTTTGATAGATTAGGATGTACTACAGGTCGGAAATTTGTTGTTTTTATGTTTTTGTTGTTATTTTAATCTTACAGTTTTTAAGGCATTAACATAAAATCACACTTAAACTTATTTTTTAATGGTTGGTCAGTCAGCTGCCAAGTTTCATTGAAATCGGATGAGAATTACGCCGACAGTCCAAAAAATGTCTAAAATATATGATTATTCCAGATAAGGATTCTTGGTAGCTTCTTTTTGTACTTAGCGGCGACTCGCTACCGCGAATTTTGATATATAGAATAAGTATACCTATTACTTTTTATTTCAGGCACGATGGTTGTTTGATTCCTTGGACGAAATCAATCCGCTCGATTCCAGTTGTGTGGACTCTAGGATCAAACGAAGAACTTTACACTTTTCTTCAAACCGGATCAGCCTTACCATTAAACACTGATGGATTTATGATAACCATGATATCCAATTTAAAAGGAAAATTCTATATTTCTTCCCTGCGAAGTAGTTACGTCGACCCCGCTTTAAACTTAGTCTCAAAGTATCTTCGAAATGTCGATTTTAATCTTGAAAATCTCTACAATGATGTGGAATTAATTTTGTGGGGAGGCGATGTAGTTTTGAGATCAAGCTTTGCTCCTTTGACTGAATTACTCGTCGAGGTAAGAACCTTGGTTTTCATTTTAAAATCAAATGCGCATTATGGTAAAAGGATTTTATGCAAAACCGGACGGTTTTCGTACCTTTCTGTGCGCGTTTGTGGGACGCGAAGTTCTCGTTTGTCGGAGGGGGTATTTTTCCGGCCACGGCCGTAAAAGTATACTTTTACGGAGTGCGCGCATGCGCTTTTGGTCCAAAGCGGCGACACTCCTGGCTCTCTCTTCTGACGCATGCGTGGTACATATCACAAATGTTTGTAGACTGTATAATAGACTACAATACAAATGAACAGAGCATGCCGGCTGGCAACACGCAGCAACACGTGGGTCCACGAGTCTTTCGTTAACCGATAGATAACAATTGTGTCGCGATGGCAAAGATTTTATTTGACTAACTAAAACTAAAATGAACATAACCGCACATGTCTATAATAAGACTAGTATGAAGCTCACGTGCAACATTTAATGTTATG
>CAKNYM010053335.1:90079-116544 GCA_932195095.1 Andricus curvator | reverse complement strand
AGCGCGCAGCGCGAGGTGAATGCATTATCGAGCGCGAAGCGCGAGATAAACATATAATCGAGCGCGAAGCGCGAGATCCAACAGGTGCGCGCCCTAGGCGCGCTAAAACTTGCGAGCGAAGCGAGCCGCGCGCGAAGCGCGCGATGAGAATGTGCCCGCGAAGCGGGCACATTTTTTTTATTTCATAGAATCTATTATCTAAAATAATAGAAATGATATGCAAGGACAGCATTTTTGATAATTAATGAAAATTAATATCTTAACTTCAGAATTAAAATAGAATATTTTCTCGTAATAAATAGACAATCAACCGTTACATTTTTGTTCAACAATACCAATTTTAGACATAAAACACTAACATAACGTAACAAAAAATGATTTATTATATTATTTTCGAGAAAATCGGCATTTTTCAATTTTTGTGTGGATTTAAATGTTTATTTATTAGGTTCTCATGTACAGTTATGTAAATATTACATTTTCAACACTTTTTTTTCAATACAAAATTCGTTTTTTTTCTTGTGTTTTCAACAGACAAAAATGGAATTTTCAATTTTCATCATTTTTCAACAGTTTTGTTTTCAAAGATTAAATTTTAAACTGTTGAAAATTGAAAGTTGAATTTACAACAGCTAGAAATTAAATTTATATTTTTCTTTCATTTTCAATTTTCTTCTATTTTTAATTGTTGAAAGTTCACATTTTTCGACGAAATACCCTAATATAATCCAAAGTTTGTTAAATTTGTATTTTAAAAAATTTGTTGTTTAAAAATACAAATTTTCGATGTAAAATTCCAACGTACCTTAAAATTGATAAAGAATTATGAATCTTCTTTGAAATCTATCATGATTTTTTAATAAAAATTTCCGACGAAAAACACGTAACAGAATCCGAAATTATTATTTTAAATAAAAATCATTGGATTTAAATCTAATTATTTTTGTTTGAAAAATACCAATTTCATGCGAAACACCAAAATAACCTTAATTTGTTCAAAAATTGTCTTAAAAAGTCACTTTCCGGCAAAAAACGATAATAAAACCGAAAAACGTAAATAGTTAAAAATTTTTTCATCTTTGAAATCTTATGATTTATTACTAAAAATACCCATTTCCGTCGTAGAGCGCTAAGATAACCCAAAATTGTTAAAAATTGGGAATCTTGATTGTGATTTTGATTGAAAAATGATAATTTTCAGTGAAAAAAACTAACAAAACCTAAAATTGTTGGAAATTTCAAATCCTCGAAAAATCATAATTTTAGGTTAAAATTCTTTTTTGGAAATGCTAATTTACATAGAAACTGTGCAAGAGTATTAAAAAGCACAAATGTTTCTTAATTCACATAAGATTTCCTATGATTTTTCTTATTAAAAGGGATTATTTGTAGATTTAATATTCAACATTTCAAATTTTATATTTAAACTTCATGTAATAAAAAGGCAATCTGGTTTTCAACAACAATGATTGCGAGATTTTCAAGAAATTTTGTTACATCACTTTTCATAAATAGATATGTACTTATAAATTAAACAAGTAATATCGAATAAAAACTTTGCATTACTTTACTTAAAATATTTGGTAACATTATTTGAGGAGATTTAATAGAAAATAAATAGAAAAATATATGAAAAGGTTTGAGGAGGGGGGGGGGATGTAATGTCTAGGAACGTATTTTTCCTTAAACCCGCACTCCACAAATCTACTAAACAATTTTTTCCAGGTTACCCAAGAACGAGAGTGTTACTAAGTCATTGTGCAGATACAGAACTTCTAGAATCCGCATTCCACGGAACCCCAGTTATTTGTTTTCCAAGAAGCCTAGCCGAATCAAAAAATGCTATGCGTGTTTTCGAATTGGGTTTCGCCTACTCACCTCGAGGCGATTTTTCGACCGAAGCGATCCTGGCTGGAATAAATGAAGTCCACAACAAAGCAGAATATCGAGAAAACGCCAGGAAAGTTTCCCTCGCTGTGAGAGACAGACCAACTCCTGCGATGGACCGGGTCATTTTTTGGCTCCACTACGTGGGGAGAATTAAAACCGAAGGCGAGAATTTGCTCTTGCCTCTCAAGAACGTCAGCACCTATGGCGAGACTTTACAATTTCTCTCAGGCGTCGCCGTCGGAACACTTTTCAGCATTTTTGCAACGATGCTTTACATCGCCACACGTTTCGCTTCCGCAAACGAACGTCAGCATAAAAGCAAGGGAAAATACAAAAGATAATTAATCGCCAATAAAAAGATCTCTAAACAAAATTGTAAATATAGCCAAGATCAAGGATCCTTTCAAGAGAAGTCAATAACAACGAACAATTATAATTAAGAGGAAATTGGTAAGGAGATTGTTGTGAACAAATGATTAAGTGATTTTCATATCTTGTATTTATAAATACACGTATAAGATACAGGTCATGCATATATAAATATTATAAACTACCGTATCCTAGGGCTAATCGAGTGATGCGATTTCGAGCAGTTACTCGACCGTAACGTTAGAAAAAGTTGCGATTACGATACACAATATACATGGGTCATTCCAAAGGATTTTTTTTAACATCGGCTGCGCGACCATGTCAGCGATTTTGCTATCGATTTTTTTTCTAACAGTAGGTGCCCAAAAACCCCTAAAAAAGAAGTAATAGATTTTTCAGATCAGAACTGTAAGTGAATTGATTTTTTGAAATGTGATTTTTTCAATTTTGCTTTTTTATTCAAACCTGTACAATAAAGGCGGTTGGTAACCGATTTTCAAGTTTAATGGCTCAATTTCTTTCTTTCAGATAGTAGTTTTAGGAAAAATATTTACCACACACGTATGTCAAATTTACTATTTTCACATCGACTAAGTTTCTATAGTCCAAACTTTATATGTGAATATTATACATTCAACCTTGTACAAAAAAACCTCTGATGCTTTTTTTGTGTTTTTTAATTTCTGAGGTACAGTGCATTTTTGAAACGACCTCTATTTTCACGGCTTTCATAATTTATTTTGAAAAATATTGCACCCAAAAAAATAGACCTCAATACATTACACATTTATTCTGTGAAACATTTTTTCATGTAGTCAATAGTTTAAGACTGAAACTAGTTTATACGATGAAAAACAGTTCCTTGTAGTATTTCTAATTTATAACTTTTATAACAGGCTTAAAGATCTACAATCAATAGGTTTCGAAACAAAAATAATTTTGATTAAAAAATGTTGTTGACTTTCGGATTTTTTAAATTTTGTTGTGAAGAAGGTTTAAAAAATAATTCCATACAATAACATTTTTTTTTAATCGATAGAACTCGTATGTGTTAATAAATATAATTTTTCAAGAATAACGGCAATTTACCAACCGAACATAATTAGTGCTTAAATTACCACAATGTGTTTCATTAAATTTTTTTAAAATAATTTATAATATTTATTAATTATATATAATATTATTACAATTGAAACACTGCAAAAATATTTTTTATGCTCAAAAATACCCCACTTTTTCATTTGTCATAAAATTTGTTTATAACAATTATAAAATGTATTATTCAATCATGCCTAATATTCACTGTCTTGTGCTAGCTAAGTAGAAGTACTAAATCGAAAAATAGTA
Organism: Andricus curvator; assembly: GCA_932195095.1. Taxonomy (NCBI): domain Eukaryota; kingdom Metazoa; phylum Arthropoda; class Insecta; order Hymenoptera; family Cynipidae; genus Andricus; species Andricus curvator. The sequence goes on along the minus strand of CAKNYM010053335.1, from coordinate 112,938 downwards.
TATTGTGCATCGAGTGGGAGAAGTTGGCGATTCTAGACGAGTGTGAAGTTTGCCGCGCGAGCGCAGGGAACTCAGCAATCACACGTATCGAATCGCCGTCTCCCACTAGATTCACATAATACTTTGTCCAACACTCGCGATGGAAATGCGGCTGAGGAGGATGTCGAGAGACGACTAAGTTGTCGATTTTTCAACTGAATGATGCCACAGTGGTCGAAGTGAGTACTTTTCCCACTAGTGGAAAAAGTTAACTTACTTCGACCACTGTGACGTCATCAGTTGAGGAATCGACAACTTCGTCGTCTCGATACGAGCCTCCCAATTCTGCATTTGTTTATAAAATTTATTCATGGTATGAATAATAATGATTCGATTACTGATTTTTTCCATCACGATAATATTATGAAACAAATTATTGATAAAATAAGGAAGAATAATTTGAAAACAATGAAAATTATTGGAGAAGAACCGAAAAGGCCGAATTAAAAAACTTGTCATTTATATATATATATATATATATATATATATATATATATATATATATATTTATAAAAAAAATGAAAACCTTTTTCTAAAATTGGCCTCAAGAGTTCTCTCCGGAATTTGATTGCGTTTTTTTTAAGATATTCAAATCGGTTGAAATTACGAGGCTAAATCGTATAACATTTTTTTTCATAGATTCGGCTATAAATTGTTTTCTAAAAATTCGTCACAAAAAAAAACGAAAGTCAACAATTTTAATTTAATTTAGCACAATGAACTTAAAAATTAGAAATATGGCAGCTCTCTTAACTTTGGTAAAATTTAGTGCATTTATGGACAACACTAAAGACGGCCTTCTTTTTTAGTATTCAACATGCGTGCATGGTAATTATTTCCCCTAAACCTGCTCTCTAAAACGAAGGAATTAAGCCATTAAACTTCAAAATTGGTTATGAATTGACTTTTTTATACAGGTTTGAAAAACAGAAAAATTGACGGGCAAAAAAAATTAACGCAAAGTTCTAATTCGAAAAATCTAATACTTGTTTTTTTTGGGGGGGGGGGGGATTTTCGGGCATCTACTATTAGGGACAAAACCGAAAAAAAATCTGCGCGACATGGTCGCGCAGAATTTTGAGTTATACTTTTAAAAAAAATCTTTAAAATGATCCATATATATTTACATATATATTATCTCGAGCAAAATAAATTACAATTTTTCAATACTGCGCTTTGTATATCATTGTCGTACAGTGAGAGCTGCATCGTTACTCCATAAACTTTCGCTGTAAACGGGTTGACGAATTGTGCCTTCTCAAAATTAAAAAAAAAAAACAAAGGCTCGAAAATCCGATTTCGATTTAAAAGCTCGATTGGGATTACTTAACTAGTGTACCGAATCGAGTGGAAAGAGTTCTTGAAGGATTGTTGTAAATACACAAGATCCGAAAAATTAGTGGACGGAATCCTCGGCTCAACGTTTTTCGAGTGAAAGCGCCGCGGATTTCGTGTTTTCAGTACATACTATGTACGTTTAATATGCATGTATGTATGTTTGTTTGTATGCATGTATGTATATATATACACCGTTAAGGATAAGTAGGTAGAAAGTAAAAAATCGAATATATACATTCATTGGCATGCGAGAAAAGTCTTCTCGGTCGGCCCGGAGCGAAAACGCGTCGCGTCGCGGGTTTCGTTGAAATCACTACACTCATATAGAGAGCATTGACGCATTACGGATCGACCTTTGGGTCCTGGAAGCGCCCTAAGCCGAGGGCGGAGAGCTTCTCAATAAACGGTTTACAATTTTCGTTTTGAAACTCGTTTACAACGTAAACTTTACATTGACTCGCTGGCATCCACGCTCTCGGGAAATCATAAATTATAAATATCTTTTATGTAGCCTCTCGTGGCGCTTGCGCACTGGAAGCGCGAATTTGCGTATGTCGTGCGTCGATCATTTTCATGCGGCTTTTGCGGAATAACGCTTCTCCTGGGAGAAAGAGAGAAACTGGTCACTTGTTATTTAAAAAAAAGTGGAATGTCATCTTGTATTTTTAAGCGCTTTTTAAATTTGATTATTCATTTTTGGAGCTTTGTGTTTTTTGATTGGTCTCGAAAGGAAAACTGATGTCACCTTGGAGAAGGTGATCAGGATCGTTTCTCTCTTTTCTAAATGCAACACCGGGTTGTCTAACAATAAGTACCATTGCCTTTACTTCCTCTGAGAGGAGATTTGATTATTTTAGTTGCAGACATGCTCCTCCCGAGTGTCTCGACAGAGCTCGCATTTTACGTCACAGCACCAGACGAATTTGCAGTTGCATTTTTCGATCACGTCCCGCACTCGTGTTTGATACCCGCGGCCGCAGCAGAGCAGACGACAGCCGTCTAGTCCCAAAGACGTTCGGTTGCATATCCTTCCTCTTGTGCCCGGGATGCCCAAACTGGAAGATAAAAAGATATTTGGTGGACATAATTTTTTGGAATTTATTCCCTGAGCTGGAATATTTTACAATTTTTATCTAAGATTCTCCTTTTAGACATTTCGATCAGTTCTAAAAGAAGATTTCGCTTTAAATACAATTTTCTGTGAAAAAAACGCCTTTTTCAGTCCGCTGAGATTCGAGCCCAGAACCTTTCGTTTGCCAGACGACTCCAAACAAAAGGCCCAGGGCTCGAATACTAGCGAGTTACAAGGCGTTTTTGTTCACGGAAAATTCTACACTTTAAAAGCTTAAATCATTTCAGGGTTTTCTCGGAAAAAGGGGATTTCATTTATTATTAAAAACTTTTTATATCATATAGGGCATCTCGTGAATATTGATGCAAAAGTGCCCTCAACAGTACCGCCTGTTCTTTAGCAAGTTTTTAAAGTAATTTTTATCTTACAATTTTTTTAGCTAGCTTTGAAAAATCTGTCGAGTACTTCAGCAATTTCTACTGATAAAAATACATCAGAGAAAGATTCACAGAGATCAAAGTTTGAAAATTAGATAAACAGATTTGAAAAATGTCCATCCTTAACTTAAAAAAATATATATTTTTATCAGTAGATAGATTTTGATTCCTTATTCTCACCAACGTTCTTCTACTTCAATTCAACAATTTGGTTGAAATTTTTTTCCTATCTTGACTGAGAAATCTTTTTTGTTTGAAAAATCAACTATTTTATTAAAAATTCGTCTTTTTTGTATGACTTCAACTATTTTCGAATTAAAATTAACATCTTTTTTGCTTAAATTTCAATTAAATAGAAAAAAATTGAATTCATCTTTCACGGTTGAAAATTCAATTATTTTGTTGAAAAATGAACAATTTTCTTAAAAATTCATACTTTTTGGTTGAAATTCAACTGTTTTGTAGAAAATTCTTCTTTTTCGCTTGAAAATTCATTTTTTTTGGTTGAAGATTCATTATTTTATTTGCAAATTCATCTCTTTGGTTAAAAATGTAACTATTCGTTTGATAATTTGTCTTTTTGGGTTGAAAATTCAACAGTTTAGTTGAAAAATCAACTATTTTGTAGAAAAGTCATATTTTTTGGATGAATTCAATTGTTTTTTATTTTTAATTAATTTGGTTAGAATATCAAATATTACATTTTTCGTTAAAAATTCACCTTGTTTGGTTCAAAATGTAATTAATTGGTTCAAAATGTAATTAATTGGTTCAAAATGTTATTATTTTGTTGAAAAATCAACAAATTTGTTAAAAATTCAGCCTTTTTGGTTGAAATTCAACTATTTTGTAGAAAAATCTTCTTTTTGGCTTTAAAATTCATTCTTTTGGTAGAAGATTCACCATTCTAGTTAAAAATTCATCTCTTTGGTTAAAAATGTAACTATTTTATTGAAAATTCGGGTTTTTTGGTTGCAAATTGATTTTTTTTATCCAAGCTATTTACTTGAAAATTAACTTTATTGTTGACCATTCATATTTTTAGTTTGAAAATTCAACTCTTTTTCAGAAAATTGGTCTTTTTGCTTACAAATTCAACAATTTGGTTGACAAATCAACTATTTTGTTGAAAAGTCGCATTTTTGGATGAATACAATTATTTTTAATTTAAAATTATAATCGTTTTTGGTTATAATATCAAGTATTACATTGTTAAAAGTTCTTCTTGTTTGGTTGAAAATTCAACTACTTGGTTAAAACTTAAACAATTAATTTTTTCAGTGGAAGATTCATCATTTTAGTTGAAAATTCGTCTTGTTTGGTAGAACATTAATATCCTTGATTGAAAATTCATCTTTTTGGTTGAGAATTCAACTTAAAGCGTTTAAAATTGAATTAATATAATATGAACATTCATTTTATTTGTAAAAATTTATTTCCCTATTTTCGTGAAATATCTCCTTGTTTTTAGAACATTTTGGCCTGTGAAGTCTGTTAACTCTATAAAGATATTTTTGATTTGTAACTACAGAATTAATTTATCTATCGAGTTTAGTTCTGAAGTGAATCGTTAACGATTTCTTCGCTGTCGATGATGTCCTTCAAATCTACAAAATTAGCAAATAAATCTTTTAGGAAATATTTGAAATTTGTATCATCAAAAAGAATCTCTTTCAAAGCGTCTCGTTTTTTAATGTCTTGAATTTTTTTTTATAATTCTTAAAAAATTAATTGAAACCTTGTAAAAAAGGGGAGAAAAGGGAAAAACTGGGTAAAAAATTTCGACTTTAGGTGTTTTAGGGGATTTTTCAAATTTAAGCGGAAAAAAGGGGATTAGGTAAAAAAGGGGACGGACTGTGATCCCTGCTATTTTTTACTGAATCCTTAAATATTTGATTTAAAACATGAAATGAAGGTAAAACATACGTGAGATTCTTTTCACAATAATCAGGACTATCTTCTAAGTAGACCAAGTCGGTCTTGTTCGGCCGCTTCAGGTCAGGTCTGGCGGGCCTTAATCTTGCTGGTCTTTTGCCACCCCTTTGAGCAAGACGAACCAGAGCTGCGCCCTCGTGCAGGGCTGCCAATGCCGCTCCCGCCACCCTGAAAGCTGGCAATTTCCTCCAGCAAACCCGAACACTGCAAGAACCCGACATTCCTGGAAAATATAATGTTTTAATTAAAATAGTTAATTTATTAATTAAGGCCTTCAAGTTTCAATTTTAAAGATTGCAAACTTGGAGTACTTTGCAAATTAGAAAAGATGAGTTTTTAATTCTTTCATAGTTAAGTATTTCAGTTTTGAAATTTTACTAACGCAAATCTGGAGATTTAAAACTTGAAAGAAAAGAAAATTATCTCTTTGAATTCATTTCTCAGAGCAAATTTATCATAGTGACGCATTAAAAAAAGAATGCAAGGCCTTCAGTCTGAAGAAAAGAATCGATGATGCGTTAAAAGGAAGTTTTTTTAATTTACCGTGACACTTGCAGACGCGTTGCATCCTTGAGCGAATCGCTCGCCTTCCAGCTTCACTATCGTGTCTTCTCATGAGCAATCCTGCTAATCCTGCTGGGCCTTGAACTACAGCTTCACCGTCTTTTACTGGTTCTTCGCCTCCTTCCGACCATTCGCGAGAGAATTTTTCTCCAAAGTGGATATCCTAAAAGAAAAAAATATATATAATAGGCATTTAAATTTCCAAAATTTAAATATTACAAGAAGAAGATCTTCATTATTACAAGAAGAACTCTGAATTCGAATTAAATTTACATTCCCAAAATTTAAATATTACAAGAAGAATCCTGAATTCGAATACACTTCTCGTATTTTAATAGAATAAAGTTACATTCTATACTTTTTATTCTTCTATAAAATATGTAGGTTTTCAAATGATAAATAATGTATACAGAACTTTTTCTCATACAATTGTTTAAATTCTTTCAGCTTTGGCTCACTCATCGCAGAATTTGATTTCCTTTTAATGAATGAAAATTACATTTTTAGGGTTTCATAGACTACGCTGGAAACCCTTATAAAGACGGTCGGACGTCGATCTATCCGTCCTTCTTTCGTTTACCACTCCTAGTTCCATTCACATTTGTGCTAGAGGGCTGAAATTGGGCATGGATGTTAACCAGCCGTCGTATACTCCAGAAAAAATATTTTCATCCGCTCATCTACCATGGCTTTTTTATCAGTGGTTTAGTCCGATTTTACTCGGGCACTGTTCGAATTGAAGCTCTGAGCATGTAGAATTGTGATAGGGAATACAATGTACTATTTTATATTCTTTTTTTTTATATTAGTGGTTAAAAATAATTAAAATTTGGAAATTTGGCCTTTTGGACCCCTATGCTAGACGCTTTTCTTTTGGTCCGATTTTCCTCGGGCATGACTAAAATTTAAGCTCTTGGCATGTAGAATTACTAGAATTACAATAAAAGATATAATTTGCTATGTTATATTCTCCTTTTTTGTATCAGTGGTTGAAAACTAAGGAAAATGAAGATTCTTGGAAATTTGACCTTTTAGACCCCAATTCTGGATGAATTTATTTTAGTTCTTTTTCTCTCGGGCATGGATAAAATTGAAGCTCTTGGTATGTAGAATTGCCATAAGGAAAACAATTTTATATTTTAAATTAACCTTTTAGACCTCTATGTTGGACGCTTGTCTTTTGGTCCGATTTTCCTTGGGCATGACTTGAATTTAAGCTCTTGGCATGTTGAATTACAATAAAAAATTTAATTTGCTATGTTCTATTCTCCTTTTTTGCATCAGTGGTTGAAAACTTAGGAAAATTAAGATTTTTGGAAATTTGGCCTTTTAGACCCCTATGCTAGATTCTTTTATGTAGTTATTTTTCTCTCGGACATGGCTTAAATTGAAGCTTTTGGCATGTAGATTTGCCATAAGGAATACAAGTTGCTAGTTTACATTTTTTTATATTAGTGGTTAAAAAATAATCAAAATTCGGAAATTTGGCCTTTTATATCCCTATACCTTTTATTTTGGTCTGATTTTCCTTGGCTACACTGTTAGAAAAATCTGTACTAAATTTAGTATACATGTAATGGAAGCAAGAATGCACAAAATTAAATTAAATTTAGTATAGCAGCGTACAGTAAATGTAGTATATTTATTCTGAATTTAGTACACGCGTATACTAAATTTCATGTACGGGTATACTAAATTCAGAATGAATATACTAAATTTACTGTACGCTGGTATACTGAATTAAATTTCATGTTGTGCATTCTTGCTTCCATTACATGTATACTAAATCTAGTACAGATTTTTCTAACAGTGTATGGCTTAAATTTAAGCTCTTGGCATGTAGGATTACAATAAAAAATATAATTTGCTAGGTTCTATTCTCATTCTTTATATCAGTGGTTGAAAACTAAGGGAAATTAAGATTTTTGGAAATTTGACCTTTTAGACCCCAATGCTGGATGAATTTATTTTAGTTCTTTTTCTCTCGGGCATGGATCAAATTGAAGCTCTTGGCATATAGAATTGCCATAAAGAAAACAATTTTATATTTTACATTTTTTATAGTAGTGGTTATAAATAAGAAAAATTCGGAAATTTAACCTTTTAGATCCCTATGCTGGACGCTTTTCTTTTGGTCCGATTTTCCTCGGGCATGACTTGATTAAGCTCTTGGCATGTAGAATTACAATAAAAAATATAATTTGCTATGTCCTATTCTCCTTTTTTGTATCAGTTGGTTGAAAACTGAGGAAAATGAAGATTTTTGGAAATTTGACCTTTTAGACCCCAATTCTGGATGCTTTTATTTTAGTACTTTTTCTCTTGGGCATGGATTAAATTGAAGCTCTTGGCATGCAGAATTGCCATTAGGAATCAAATTATATATTTTACATTTTTTATATTATTGGTTAAAAAAAATAAGAAAAATCCGGAAATTTGGCCTTTTAGACCCCTATGCTGGAAGCTTTTATTTTGGTTTGATTTTCCTTGGCTAAGGTTAAATTTAAGCTCTTGGCATGTAGGATTATAATAAAAATATAATTTGCTAGGTTCTATTCTCATTTTTATATCAGTGGTTGAAAACTAAGGAAAATTAAGATTATTGAAAATTTGGCCTTCTTAGACCACTATGCTGGATGCTTTGGTTTAAGTTCTTCTTCTCTCGGATATGACTTAAATTGAAGCTCTTGGCATGTAGAATTGTCATAAGTAATAAAATGTACTATTTTACGTTCTTTTTTTATATCAGTGGTAAAAAAAGAATACGGCTGCGAAGTACTATGGACGTATTCACTATGGGTGTATTTATTTGTGCTCATTTTATGATCATTTTGCTTCCTCATAAGTATCAAATAAATTTTTTTCCTCATAGAGAGAGGTTTTCCCTAACAAAAGAAAAAAATGTATACTTTCAATATTTTTCAAGCTTATGTGTCTGTCTTTCCGAAAATTTTATTTTCAGAAAATCAGAGGGCCCATCAAAATGTCAATTGATGTGTTCTGTTACAATTAACAACTTTTTAACCTACGGTAGTTTTATATTTCAAATTAAAACCTCATTGAAACAATGTATCTTTTCTGAAAACTTTCTGAGCAGCTATTGATTAATCAATAATGGTCTTCAAAAGTTCGCCAATAGATCAATCCACGCGTCTCGAAGACGCGAACAAATATATGATATACATTATAGTTGTATTCCCAATACTAAAAAAGTTTTCCTTATGTCAACAAGATCAACAATATATTTGTTAAATTTAAAAAACGATATTGCTAGATCATTAGAGGTCATAGAAGGTTCGTCAATAGGTCATTCAACGTGCCTCGAAGACGCAAACAAACACTTCAGAGACAGTACTGTATAGTACTCCTAATATGAACAAAGTTTTTCTCATATAAATAGAATACACCATTTTTTTGAAACTTCATAAATCGGTACTGGTGGGTCATGAAAAGTTCATCAATAGGTCAATTGATGCGTCTCAAGGACGCGAACAAAAACTCTACATGTAATATTGTCGGGTTTTGAATATCAAAAAAGTTTTTATCATATACACAGAATAAACCATTTTTGTGAAACTTCATAAATCGGTACTGGTGGTTTATGAAAAGTTCGTCAATAGGTCAATCGATGCGTCTCAAGGACGCAAACAAATACTTTACATGTAATATTGTCGTATTTTGAATATCGAAAAAAATTTTCTCATATAAACAGAATAAACCATTTTTTGAAACTTTATAAATCGGTACTGGTAGGTCATAAAAGTTTCAACAATAGGTCGACCGATGCGTTTCAGAGACGCGAACAAATAAGCTAGATATCGTATGCTGGACGCTTTTCTTTGGTCCGATTTTTCATCCTTTTTTGTATCAGTGGTTGAAAACTAAGGAATATTAAGATTTTTGGAAATTTGTCCTTCTAAGGCCCTATGCTGGAAGCTTTTATTTTAGTTATTTTTCTCTCGGGCACGGCTTAAATTAAAGCTCTTAGCATGCAGAATTACCTCAAAGAATAAAATTTGCTACCTTACATTTTATTTAATTTTTTATATTAGTGGTTAAAAAAAGAAAATGAGGAAATTTGGCCTTTTAGACCCCGTATGCTGGAAGCTTTTCTTTTAGTCCGAGTTTCCTCGGGATGGCTCAAATTGAAGTTCTCATAGCATGTAGAATCACGGTAAAAAATCAAATTTGCTATGTCATGTTCTTACTTATTTTATATCAGTGGTTAAAGAATATGAAAATGAGGAGATTTGGTTTTTCATGGTTTGAAATGACTCTCGAATCCTGTAGCCTACGAAACCTTTCCTTGAGAGTGCTCGTCGACTTCTTTGGCTTGATTTTTATTTATTTTATCGAAAAATTGTATTTAAATATCCTACCTACAAAACAAGATTTCTGCACTAGACTTGTAAAAGTATACCCTCTAAAATCTATATCCCCTTCTTTATTTCCAAACTCCCCTTGAAAAAGTAGATTAGTTCGGCACTGTCTCTCCTCCGGAGAGCACGTAGCACAAATGTTTGAATTTTTATTGGGAGATGAATAATAAAATAAGGATATGCGCACCAGCTGCACAAAATATCCAAGTCCCCGTTGAAAGAAAGATCACTTTCTTCAAAATAAGTTTTCTAAAAATCTCTAGTTTCATTGAGAATTTAGACTGCCTTGTCAACTCAAAATATTTTGTATGTTTTAAATAATTTGTAATTCAAACTTTGTCTTAAAAATATTCTCTACTTCTAAATGGTAAACTTTGATATACAATATAAAGAAAATTTTACATAAATTCCAGGCCTCACAACCCTATGGGATAAAAAATAGGGTACAAAGGCTTTTCACACTCATATAGGGCATTTCAAGGGAGTCATCGTGGCTCAGATGGTATCGTGATTGTCTTATGTTCCAACACTGCAGCCTTGGCAGCCACGATGGCGCAGGTTCGATTCCCGAAGCAGGAAGCGAGGCTGAATGTGTTTTCAGAAAGCTTCGCTTCTGTCCCTTGGTATACTACGCCACATATACTCTACAGTTTATAATTAACCCTATAGTACAATCGCTAATGATCCTGGCAGTCGATGCGACTATAAACATTCAATTAATAAAAAAATTAAAAAAATGACTTTTAGTAATTTTATCAAACTAAATGAGTCAAGTTTTTCTAAAGTATTTTATTAGTAAAACGTTCTTAAGTATTTAAAAGATTTTTCCAAAATGATAATTTGGAAAACCTGCTGCCTTTCGTTTTTTCTCTAGAGTATTTTTATCCTCAAAAGTCTTTAAACAAAGAAAATTTTTTTTAGTAATTTTGGACACTCAGAAAAAAGGTTCTTTGATTTCAAAAACTTTATTTAATTCAAAGAAAAATATTAATTGGTTCTCAGTCAATATATTTATTATTGTGATTTTACACGTGATTTTTGTATGTCTTTTGAAACCTAAACTAACTTTGTGTCCTTTTTATCAGGAATTTCAGTTGTTAGTTTCAATTTGAAATTGCTAAAGTTTAAATATCTTCAATTTAAACTTGCTGATTATGGTCGAATATTTAAATATAAATTTATTTAATTCTTATAACTTCTTCAATTCAAAATTGCTTAATTTTAAACGCTTTCAATTTTACATTATGTCGATTTGGCCGATTCAAGCTACAAATTACCAAAACAATGAGACCCAATTTGAGATGGCACCATTTCCAACCTTTAAAAATTGGAAATCGTCTTTTGATATTTCAATTTAAAATTGCGTAAGCATTAAGACTTACACTTTGAAATTGTACTATTTGAAACGATTTAAATTTTGAAAATTTAAATCATTAATTCAAATTCAAAATTCAAATTATTCAAGTCCACAAGCTTTCAATTTTAAATTCTCCAGAACGATGACAACCATGGGTCTTAAACGATCCGAAGGAATACTAAAAAAGAGATTCCAAGATATTTATAACCTTGAAGGAGTGCCTAAATTTTATTTAAAAAAATTGAATATAGGGTACAATCAGTGATGGGAAGTTACTAGTTACTTTTAACTAGTTACTTTTTTGGTAAAGATAACGGTAAAGAAGTTACTTTCGTAAATAAGTAACTAATTAGTAACTAGTTACATTTTTTCAGTAACAGTAACTATATAAACTGTTACTGTTCCTGTTAGTATCCTAATGTGCATTAATAATGTGACTAATGTTCTTTTAAATTCAAAAGAATTAAAGAAAAAACGATGAAATTCATAAGAAGTCCAGCTGAATTTTAACTAATTAAGAATAAATTGAATGAATATAAAAAACCAATTAATTAAATACAATTCGAGTGAATTTATAGGAATTTGATGTAAATGAGAAAAATTCGATGAAATTCATAAAAATTCAAGATTAAGTTTTAAAAAACTCAAGTGAATTGAAAAAAAAATCAAAAATATTCCAGTGATTTCAGTAAAATTGGATTGAATTTAAAAGAATTCAAGACATTAAAAAAAATAAAACGCTTAAGAACACAAGGTGAGTTTAAAAGAGTTCAGGGCGAATTAAAAACAATTACCATTTTTTCTTTAATCCATTTAATTAAGGAGAATTGAGTGGATTTAGAAGAATTCAAGTGTATTCAAAAGAACTACAAAGAATTCAAAACATTAGAAGGAATTCAAATTTTTAAAAAGAATTTAGGGTGAATTTCAAATACATTCAAATAAGATAAAAAAACTCAAAAACACTAAATATTCCACTGATTTCACTAAAGTTGGAGTGAATTTAGAAGAATTCAATGGAATTTAAGAGACTTTGATGAAAGTCATAAGAATTTGAACGAATATATAATTCAACAAAATAAAATAAAGTGAATGTGTATACTATGTATAATAATATGTAGTAAAATGGGAGCGAACAGACTTCAGGGCGAATTCAACAGAATTTAAATATGAATTAAAAAATAAACAACGAATTGCATACAACTCCAGCAAATTTAGAGAAATTTAAGGTTATTAAATATAGTAGGGTTATATGAGGTAATTTGAAGAGGAACTTGATTTAAAAATTCCTTAAATTTGGAATGGATTAAAAAAAAATCAAGGAAATCAAAAGAATATGATAAAATGACTAAGTATTCCAGGTGAGTTTAAAAGTCTTCAAGGAGAATTTAAAAAAAAAGTAAAAAAAACAATGAATTGAGTAGAATTGAGTGAATTTAGAAGAAATCAGGTAAATTAAAGAAAATGCAGGGTAAATAAAAAAATCTCAAGTAATAGAACAATTTTTCAAATCCAAAAAAATTCAATTGAATTTAGATGAAACGGAGTGAATAGAATAAGTGAACAAGAGTCTCATAAAATACGTAAGAATTCAAGATGAATTTAAAAGTCTTTAGGGTGAATTACAAGCAATTGAAAATCCAAAAAAGATCCGTTGAATTACAGTGACAAATCAGACAAATCGAATTTTGTATTTAAAATGATAATTTTTCGACTTGGAAAAGGGAAGGGGGAAATTCGATCGCACCCCATCCCTTTGCTAGCTTTATGCTAAGTTAATCTAAGTTAAGAGTTAAGTTTTCAATTAAAAAAATTAACTTTCAACCAAGAGGTTGCATTTTCAAACAAAAATGATTTAAATTTCAGGTGAAAAATCACCATTTTGAAATTGACAAACATTTTTTAGGATAAAAGTGATCATCTCCTTGAATTTGGAAGACTTCAAGCTTTTAGATTATTTTTATTCGATAATTCAGAGATTTTTGTTGAGCAAGTTGCAATCAAAAGAACTTTAGTTACTTTTTAAAAGTGACTTACCCATTCCTGGGTACAAGAGGGGATATAGGGACCGGTCTGCGTGGTTTAAAATTATTATGATTTTAGGTCTGTACCTAATTTAAAAAGAAAAATATAAATTCTGACAAGAAATAGTAGTTGCTTTTACGAGTGCACATATTTCCTTTTGAGGAAACAAGAACGAGGAAGAAAGTCTCGTTTAAGGGGATGTGAGATGCAAACATTGTTATCCCAGATCCCGGCGTCCTTCTGACAATTCAGAAATCCCTCGGGATTCTCGTTAAGAAATCGTTCCTAGTTCCTAGCGACAAACCAGGTACACTAGGTTGACTAGTTGGCCGCATTATTTACGCCTATCCTTTATCTAAACAACGTTACGTGGGTTTTAAGGTCGTCTAGTGAAATTCTTCACTGACATCAACGGGTTTCGCGACAAGCTTACAAATCTGAATTACATTCCCTTTATTTTCAGCGATTTCAATTTTAAGGCGCGAAAAGACTTTATTTCATTCAATTTAACAACCAGGAATTTATTTTATTTATCACAAAGGATATTAACAAACAATCAAATACGAAGTATTCGAATTTATAAACGTAAAGTTCTCTAGTTGAAAGACATTTCAATTTAAAGGTATTTATTTGACAGCCTTAAATGGAAAAGTTTCCAAATCAGAAGGGTTTTAAACTCAGGAAATTTCGAATTAGAAATCCGCTTATTGCAAATAAAAAACGCTTTGAAATTAAAAAGAAAAAAACTTTTATTTTAGAATCAATCTTATTTTAAAGCTTCCGAATTTAGAACCATTCGGAATTGAATTTATAAACAATTTCATTTCCAAGCCTAAGAATTTTTTAAATTATAAATTTAGAATTGACTAATATTGAATTCCAGAATAATTTTAAAGTGTGGAATTTGAAGAAACTTGAATTCTGCAGTGTCGAAGTTTGAAAATCTTTTAATTATCTAAATTCTATTTACAAATGCGATCAACTTTTAAAAATTTAGATTTTAAAATCGATACAATCTAAGAAGAGTTTAAATTGTAAAGTTTTCTCATTCAAAATCTTGCAAATTCGAATGTTTTCAAATTCTTAAAAAGTGAAAGAAAGGCATCTAAATTCTAAAATCATCGAAATTTGTTTAATTAGGAAACTTTCGAATAAAGAAATATTAAAATTCTAAATTCTACGGAGCCAAAATCATCTAAACTTGAAATATTTTAAATTCAGAACAAATAAATTAGAATGGATTTAAAAGATAATGAATAAATGCATTCAACTATAAGCACTAAAAATTCTTCGAAAGCAAATTTTAGACTTTTTTCAAAATCGTTATTGAGTCTATCTTTCAATTTACGTGAACAGTCAAAACTTTTCAGCGCACTCCCATTTAATCGTAATGCAATTTATTTGTAGTTCTCAAATTTAAATAATTCAATATTCGAATTTTTTAAACCTCTTCCAAATGAACATTTCTTCTTCAATGAAGTCCCCGATGATATTGAAAATTCGATCAACCTAATAAAAACCATGTTATTCTCATTAAATGCTAATTTATCATAAACAGATATCATTGGTTTGAAAATTTGAAAAGACATTTTTCTCTACTATTACATAAGTTTTAGTTAAAGATCGAAATTGATTAATTTCGTTTTTAAATAGTTTAGGGTGGAGAATGCAGAATTAAATGAGAAAATAAAAACCTGCACCTCTCTTCTGCAAAAGAATTACGAATATGAAATAAATATAAGATTTTTGAATCAAAGTTGAAATTAAATAAAAATTAACAAGTTGTACATAAATAGTTTTTTAAATTCTTTTTTTAAAATGAAAAGCTTGCATTACTCAGTAGTGTACCCATATTCTTTAAATTAAAAAAGTTGTGTAACGGTTCCGTTAGGCCGTTTTAGGTTTGCAAATGAATTTTCTTAGTTTTCGATTTTTTTCTAAATGCAAATTTAAGGATGAAAAATTCTTTTACCCCTGAAAAGTATTTTCTATAAGCCCACAATTTTATGAAAGAAATTCCGTAATGAATAAATTTGAAATATTTACACAGGGTGACAGAAAAAAATCTTGAACTTCGAAACACACAAAAATACACATTTATATAGTTTAAAAATTCCTATAGTAGTTTAAAATGTCTTTTTAGCTATAATTTACCTAAAAATGATGAGGGCCAGTTAATTAATATAGATTTTGGTGCAATTCTGCGTTTTTATAAGTTTCGATAACGTTTGTTTACCGATTTCATTAAAGTTTTTATTGCTGAAAATAAGGCTTGATATCAATAAGATTAGGAGGTGTGCCTTTAGCAATAGGGTGAAATTATATACATTATATGTAAATATGATAATAGAATTAAAATAAAGTGTAACAAACAATGTGTATTTCCAAATTCAAGACTCGGTATACATATTTTCAATTTATTCACTATGGAGAATATTCTCTTGATATTGTAGAAGAAATCATGAGCATATCATTACAGTAAACAAAATTTCTGTGGGCCATTTGTGACCATTAATTGTAATGAAATTACAAATTTTCGTATTCTAAGCCCGATAATATCTTCAAAACAAAATTTTTTTGTCATAAAATTTAGGGCTTATTCCTGAATAAATAAAAAATATGTTTTGGGGTTGAAAGAATTTTTTAGCCTTTAAGTGGCATTTTTTATAAATCGAAATCCAAGCAAATTACTTTTCAGACCGGGGTAAGTTAAGCATAAGACATAGTGGTTAAGTGAAATTGTAAAAGATGTAAAGGGAACGGAGCCCTCAAACCCGTAAAAGAAAGATAAAATAAAATTTATAGCAGTATTTCTTCACTAAAAGAAATAAATATAGGTGGTAGCGCTTTGATCCCCTCCCCCTATTTTATGAAATTTTTTTCCTGAATTTATTTAGAGGTTTGGTAAAATCTTACTGTTTCTTATGAATTAACACAGTAGTTCCACTTCCAACTAAGTAGTTGAATTTTCAACCAAAATCGTGAATTCTCAACAAAAAATGTAATAGCTGATATTTTAACGAAGAACAGATTTCATTTTAAATCAAAAACAGTTATTCTCAGTCCATAAAGAAAAAAATTTCAACCAAAATGTTGGATTTTTAACCCGAAAGGACGAGCTTTCAACCAAATAATTGAATTTTCTACAAAACAGTTGAATTTTCAACGAAATACTTGAATTTTTAGTTTAAAATATGAATTTTCAACAATGTAGTTCAACTTTTAACCAAAGAGTTGAGCTTTCAATTAAAATTATGAATCGTCAAGCAAAAAAATGAATTGTTGAGAAATTAGTTCAACGTCATACCAAACGGTTAAATTTTCAACCTAAAAAAGAAAAATTGTAAAAAAATGGAATAGTTAAATTTTCAGTTAAAAAATTAAGTTTTAAATTTAAAAAAAAAAAACGAAGTTTCAACAATATATGTAGTTAAGTTTTTAACCAAAGAAATAATAATTTTTTAACTGAAATGATGAATCTTCAAATAAAAAAATGAATTTTTAACAAAGTAGTTAAGTTTTTAACCAAATAGTTGAATTTCCTTCCAAATTCTTGATTTTTCGAACCGAAAATAAGAAATTTCTACAAAAACAGATGAATTTTTAAAATATAAAATAATAAGAATGTCAATAATATTGTTGAATTTTCAAGCCAAAAAGAATTTTCAACGCAAAAGTTAAATTTTCAACCGAAAAAAGAAATTTAGATTTTTTGATAATCCTCTAGTCGTTAAAAATGATTAATCTTCAAATTGCGCATCAGAATTGTTTAAATTTAATCATTTTAATCTAAAGGGCAAACTTAATAACTTGAAAATCAAGGTCACATTGACATGATAGAAAAAGTCGCGAGGCAAAAAACACCCGAAAAACAAAACAACAAAATATTTAGTTGACCCAACTAAATTTTTTCATTATTTTACCAAAATCTTTTGGTAGATGAAATAATTGGTTGATTCAACAAAAAAATGTTGGGTCAATCAAATATTGTGTTGAATCAACGACAATTTGTTTGATTCAACGAGATTTTCATGTATATCCAAGAAAACAGTTTTTTTGGTTAAGGCAATTTTTTTCTGAGTGGAGCTTCAATGTGGACATATAAATTATAACAATTTTTGGTTAGAGTTGGATTTTTTTATTTTTTGAATAGTATGCACGGGGCTGTCCCGGTATATATTATCAGTCACGGACGCATTATTATAATGCAAGCAAGTGATCTGATAAGAGCGTGTGCCTTGGCATATTGGGCAAAGCCTGGTTTTTATTCCATCATTCACTGACTGGGTTGCAGTCAAGTGCATGATGGGGGGTGCTACTGCTTAAGGTGGGATCCGAACCACCAGAACCTCGGTAAAGGTACATAGAAAAATTTCAAGAGGTACCGGCTCAGGGATCGAACCCCGGACTTCTAAGGAGAAGTCCGAGCGTCTAACCAACTGAGCCACCGAGGCTATTTTTATTATTATTATTAAATTTTTTGTTTAAACTTGTTGTCGGGTGAACCCGGTTTTTCACCATAGCCACGGACTAAGTCAAGTGACTGATGAGATGAGGATGTTATAAGTTACTTTAATACGATGTTTGAAATCATTTGCGATGATATTGTAGGTACAAAATTAGGATCATGGTATAGTTTGCAGTTTGTCTTTTACCGCTGTTATCCTTATACAGCGGCCGCGAGTGTTGAAGGTGACAACAATCGCTTCTGCATGCTTTCTTAGAGCTACCATGTATCACTCTATATAGGTTTTTAGTCGCTTGCTTCCTGATGGCCTATAGGAAGTTTCATACAGCATATTATTATTTATTATTATTATTATTATTATTATTATTATTATTATTATAGGAGGCGGTACAAGGGGGGATAGATTTTTAGATTAATATAGACTTCCCGTTTTGCTTATTTAAATAACACGTTCGTTTCGCAACACCCATCCGACACAGCTCGCTGATCAATCTTTCTAGCAATCACCGCAGGAGAAGAGCTTCACAAAGTCATCATGTGTCATAGATCACACAAAAATATGCAAACTTACTGATAATCACATAGTAAGATCCATACTTTTTACTCTAATTACATCCACCAA
Source organism: Andricus curvator (assembly GCA_932195095.1). Taxonomy (NCBI): domain Eukaryota; kingdom Metazoa; phylum Arthropoda; class Insecta; order Hymenoptera; family Cynipidae; genus Andricus; species Andricus curvator. The sequence continues at coordinate 94,702 of CAKNYM010053335.1, read as the reverse complement.
GTAAAGCTCTCCATGTGGGGCCATTAATATCCAAGGTATTTTTTTCAGGCGTCACTCACTCCACTGACACTCTTCATCACACATTTGTTATAAAATATTTGTCGCCACACATTCCTGTCCTAGCAGACTACTTTGGCTTCCTTCGGAATGGAAGCTTCTAATGTGTCCCCTAAGGGTTTAAATTTTTCTTGTATCTCTTCCCTATTCCTTTACACACACACCCACACACTTTCATGGTGGTGGGAGGGGGACCTACAGTTTAAGGTGGGTTCCGAACCACCAAGAGCAACAGCTTTAAGTACTTAGAGAACCTTTTTCTCCAGAGGTACCGGTCCCACGACTCTCCGGAGATGAACAACTTCCTTGCTAGGCCAGTGCTCACCGCATGGACCGCCGAGGCTCGTCCAGAGTGCGAGGCGGGAATCGAACCCGCAAGCTGACGGAGTCAGCTTGCGACCACGACCATCGTCCCACTAACTTTGGCTTGCTTTACGGCTTACGCCCATATCTTTTCTCATGCAAGCTCTTTTGTTCTCGGCCTGCCTCTGGGTGCGCTACCATTTACTTTTATATCATTGAAAGTACTTTGTCAATTGAAATGTATACTATTAGTATATTTTTACTCTCTATGTCGATACAGATATGTTTTTAATATTTCGGAAATTTGTGAATTTTCGTGGGGGTTGTTCGCAGATTTGGTGTCATTGATACTAGATAGCAGAAAGCAAGGCATGCGTTCGTGAATAGAAGGGGTTGTTGCAAGTTAACAAGCTTAGTGTCCCCTTAATCCCCTTGTAAGCTTGCAATGTCTACAAGGGGTCACCTGTTCACGCGAAATGCATCCGTTTACGTGTTTCGTCTTGTCGCAACTGAAATACCTGCGGTCGACCCCTTCTGTGTTCCAGAATAAAGAAATCGTAATTCCACTACCTGTCATCCTCTACAATGCTAATATGACACTGCTCTTTCCATTTTGTAAGGAAGAAAAATACAATTTGAAAGCCTTTCATTTTTCAAGTTTTTCCATTAGGAGACTTAAATTAACAAATATTTCAATTCTTTGAGAATGTTAAAATACTATCTGGTCCCATTTTCGTTTCGTTTGACGTAACAGTCATGTTTCCAAACATTCCTTATGAAAGAGTTGAGAATGCCATAAAAAACGATAGGATTTGATTAAATTCCATACAAAAATGCTTAAAAACGATTTCTTGACGCTATAAAATATGTATTTCAATCGGTATATTTTAAACTTAATAATAATTTTTATACAAAAAAATTTGGAACTCCCATAGGCTCAGTTTTATCTCCTATTTTAGCTGAAATAGTTATGGAAGATTTGGAAAAGAAGATTTTGAAAGAATTTACTTTAATCTTGATTTTTATGCAAGATATCTTAATGATTCGACACTTTATGTACATAGAAATAATGTTGATACTTCCTTAAATTTTCTAGATATGACTTAAATCAAAGCTGATGAAGGATACATTATCACAGATTGGCATGGAAAAAAGATTTGTTCAGGAAGAACACTTGTAGTTTTCTCTCTAATCATTCTATTAAAAACAAAATAGGAGTCATACAAAATTGGATAGATAGAGCTCTTAAATTTTCACATTCAGTTTTTCATGACACGTGCATAATAGAATAAATTATATTAGAAGCAAAAAAAAAATCAGTACAAAAGTAATATTGAAGATTATAATACATTTAACACGATTGTTCTACCTTATTTTGTAAAAATGTCAAAGATTTTGAAATGAATATTGGAAAAGTTCGGTTTACACACTATGTACATAGTTCCGTTCAAAAGTAATATGATTGTTAAATTGGGAAAGGATAGGTATGAAAAACTAGACAAACAATGTGTTATGTACAAATCTTAAATGCATAGAGTGTGATGCAGTTTATATAGGGCATACACGTGACACTTAGACTAAGGAGAGATGAACATCAGAATAACTTTCACAGAAGTCTTAGATATCACTCAGTCCTTTTAAAACATAATGATTTTAATTGGGATGATGATAATATCCTTTATCACGAGAGAAATAAAAAAAAGATAATTCATGGAGATGTTATTTATAAAGAGAGAAGGTAACAAAGCTATTAATTTTAAAAAATCTCTCAAGATATAACACAGTTTAGGATACGGTTATTAATTGGATAAATTAATTTCTGTTTTTGCTATTAAAAAGAATTTTTTACATGCAAATCAATTCTCACCAACGAATTCGAGAATTAGACCAAGTAACTTTTTGTATAAATAAAGAGTGAGAGGTTCGTTTTTGTATAATCTTTCATTTCTCTCTGTTTTTTTCATGCCGTGATTTCGGTGCATATAGTTATTTATAGGAAAGCAGATTATATTTCGATCTTAAATGAAATATTTCAATTCAAAACAATTCGATTCAATGTAAAAACTTTGATATTAACCGAGCATTTCATTACTAGGATTGTTGGTGTACACTAGATTGCAAAGTTTCATGGGATTGCAAAAGATTGCATATATGTGACTGAAAAATGTTGTATGAGATTGCTAAAGATCTCATGACCAATTCCATTTCAATTCAGGTAGAGATGTCCAGCTTGGGTTGTCAGAATGATTTGGTATTTGGATATATAATTATATGGTGAAAATAAAAGAACACGTATTTACAGTTTAATCAACAAAATTTGTTTGGACTTATTACAATTATTCGAAGATCACCTGATGCGAATTCTAAAAAATTGACATACATCTGGTGAGTTTCATTCTTGGTAAACCACTGCTTCACACGGAAGAAAATTATTTTGGGAAAATCGAATTTTTGCATTTTTCTCGGAAACAACGAAAGGTAAAACAAAATATTTATATAAAAGTTTACACACCTAGATAAGTTTTATATCCTTAGCTCGTTTGTAGTCTCTTACATCGTTTACGAGAAAAAAAAACTTACATTAAAGGGAAACAAAATTTTTGCCGCCCTCCAAAATCTTTAAGCCCCTGTAAAACTGATAGGATGTCTTTATGTTGGCTTTATGTGAGCTAAGCTATTGTTGAGCCTAGGAAAATTGTCCTTTTTTTCAATATATTTTTTTGCTCGTAAATGATGCAGACTATCACAAAAGAGTAAGAAATTTTCTTTTATAGAGGTTTCCTACATGTTTCAACTTTTATTAAACAATTTTTGTACCAAGAATGAAACTCACGAAATATGTAGCACATATTGGTAGCTATTTCTAAAAAAATACAAATTTTAAAAAGTGGGCTTTTTGAGAAAATCCACTTTTGAGAATTATAGAAGAACGGCCATATTTTTGTCATTTTAAAATTTGTTAGGATCAATTGAAAAACAATAAATCCCCCAAAAAAGTTCGGAATAAAATGCGAACTGATATATCCAAATACCGAATCATTCTGACACCATGACCTAGACTCTTCTTGAAATTTCGACTGATTTGAAATGGAAGTGATCTCATGGATTTTATAGATTTTTAGACAGAGATTGCATGAGATTGCATGGAGCTTACGAAAAAATGTAGGCCTATACTAATTTTTTTCGTAATTATAGGAAATTGATTGTAGAAAATCATTATATAGACAACGATTATAGGATAATCAGAATTGGAATCAAAAATAAAAAAAATATTGAAAGAATTAACGTAAAAAATAGGGAAACTACAAAGGAAATATTTTAGATCACCCATAATCTCATACGGAAGTACACAAAAAATGCGATTATGAAAAAAAAAGTTTACGTAGGAAAAATTCGTGAATTCCCTTGATATCTTGAGATTCATTTAAAATTTCATTAAAATCCATGCAAATCATTTGGAATCACTTTAAATCCATTACAATCTTTAAAATCTGTTAAATTCCATAGAAATCCCTTGAAATCTTTTAACCTGTTTTTAATTAATTTAATTTTAATTAATTAAATTTATCCCCTGAAGTTTTCTATAAATACCTTGAAATTGGTAAAATCCCCTAAAATCTTAAAAATAATTGTGGGTCCTATAAAATCCCTTAAATCTTGCGAAATACTTTGACATCTCTTGAAAATTTTGTAATCTCTTAAAATTCTTCGAAATCTTTTAAAATAACTTAACATCTTTAAAATCCTTCAAAAATGTTGTAATTCCTTCATACCCCTTGAAATGGTTGAATTTTAGGGAATAAATGAAATGTTATATCAAAAGATATTATATATAATATTTAATTTATTCCCTAAAATTCCCTAAAAATCCGTTAAAATATAAGTAGAAATCATTTCGAATTCCTCAAATATAAATTTTATTAAACATATTCGTTAAAGTTCTTTAAAAAAGGTTCAAATTCCTAGAAATCTTTGAACTCTCTTGAAATCCTTGGAGAATCAATAAACTTCTTTAAATCTTGTGAAATACTTGAAAATCCCTTAAGATCTTTAGAATCATTAAGAACCCCTAGAAAATTTAAATCCTTAGAAATAATTTGAAATGCCTTGAATATAAATTAAATTAAATTTATTCATTAAAGTTCTCTAAAACAACAGTTCGAATCCCTAGAAATCTTTGAAATGCTTTGATATCCTTCGAGACTCAATAAAATCCTTTTTCTATAATTCGCGAAAAAGTGCCAGTTTTTCCACCTGTTTTTG
>CAKNYM010053335.1:56026-84693 GCA_932195095.1 Andricus curvator | reverse complement strand
GCCCACAACTCACAGCCCACAACTCACAGCCCACAATTCACAGATCATAATCCACAACAAACAGCCCACAACTCACAGATCACAATTCACAGCACACAACTCACAGATCATAACTACGGGAATTTTGGGAAGTGAGGGGAGCAGAACTAGGGACAGTAAGGAGAAATGAGGACAGATAGAGGAAGTGAGGAGAGGGGAATTAGATGAGGTAGAAGTTGGGGAAGGGAGAGGAAGCGAAGTTTGAAGTGTGGGGAAGGAAAGTAGGGATGAAGAGGAGATAGTAGAGGGCATATGGGAGGAAAAATATGGGAGGGGAAGGTTTGAACGACATTTTTTACGTCTTAATAGGCTACGAAACCCTTTCTTATAGGCGCAAGGCACCTACTTTGACTAATTTAAAAAAAGGAGCTACTTTAGTTTTGAGAATAGAGAAGATGAAAAACTGGGGGTAGAGTTTTAATATACTTACTTCGCTGCATCCACCCCATTGCCAATGATTGGGATGTCTCGCTCTCACTCGGTTGTCGCAAGAACAATCTGTAAGAGCTCCTCTTGAACACGCTCTCGTCACACTATAAGCAATTCCCGCAGCCGATATCGCATAAATAAACGCTGCCTCTCGACTATCTGCAAACAATTTCATAATGAATATTTGGAAAGAGACGATTTATTAAAATATCCTATTCTTTCCCCCATTCTCTTCAAAAATATTCATTTTAAAGAAATCCAAGAATTATTGCAAACAAACTAAAATTTATTTTATATAAGAACTGGAAAAATTTATTACTTTCTCATTTTCTTTGCTTATTTTTAAAATGTTTATAGACTTTTATTTGCAAGAGAATGGAAACGGTCTCTCTGAAATGTTACCACAGGTTATTTTTAATTTAATTTAAAATTTTAAAAGAGAAATCTAAGATCGATGTAATAAAAGTATTTAAATATGTAATAGTTTATTCAACATTAGTAATTTAATAGATTTTCTTTTGTTTAAACAAAAGATATTAAATCTTAAATCACTAATGTTAAATGAAGAATCACAGATTCAACTCTTTTCTGACTCGCAGATAGAATTCTCTTTTGAAATTTGTTATAACAATATAGCTATTTCTGTTGTTTTTATAAACTATTCTAATGATTTTTTAATTTTTGTGGTGAGCGAACTATCGAGCAATATTAATATCTCTTTAAAGAACTGACTTTTATGAGTTTTTAAAATTAGGAGCAGGTAGTTTATTATTTTCCACAGAGGACAAAAAAGCACCTTTTTCAGACAAAAAACGACCAACAGTACAATTTTTAACCGATTTTGATTTCTTTTTAAAAATGACCGTAAGTCTTCCAGGTAGAACGAATAATTGCGGAAATTTTACTCCGACTGAATAAAAATTTGTTATTTAACTACAAAGTTTCAACTTTTTTTGCCTGCATTTTTAGTGATACCATTTCGTTTAAGACTTTCAAATTTATTAAAACACGTCATCAAGTAATGTAATAAATAATAAAAAATAATATTATAATGAAGATTATAATGTTAGAAATAAAATAATGAACAAAATGAATTTTTTCGTGATTTGCAATTGCTATTCTTTGATATTTTATTGTATTTGACATGTATTAATGTGCGCTTACAATTAGTTAAAAATGGCTGCTATTTGCTAATTATTTCATTTTTATAAACAAATGCACATTTTAATAATTTTCTCATGAATAGACTTCATATTTTCGCGGAATCAACTCGAAATGTCTTGCCAAAGACTCCTTGCTGTCATATTTTTCATAATGACAAAAGCTTTTTATTATATAAACAATTTTTTATAGACAAATGCACATTTTGACCATTTTTTCATGAATACGCTTCATTTTTGGCGGAATAAACTCCAAATCTCTTGCGGAAGACTCGTTGCTGTCATCTTTTTTCAATTAATAGAACTGACCAAACACGTGTATAAGGTAAACTAAGGAAAGTAAAAGTACAGAGTTTGTCAGCATGAGAAAACAGCAAAGATGAAATGCTATATGATACAGACGGGATGGTAGACGCTTTAAAAGACTCTTTTAAAGAATTATTAGGAGGTGAAGGTATAGGGCAAGAGAACTGCGACATATAACATAATGCAGTACAAAACCCAATTGAAAAATTCTGTGTCACTGAGGTTCGAGATATAATTAGGAATTTAAAAAACGGTAAGGCTGCTGGTGTAGACAGTATTAGCGCTAAAATGCTTAAATACGGTGGCGAGTACATACCTCGCAGGTTGCTCGAATTGATAAATTTATGTATCGAGACGGGAGAAGTCCCAGACGATTGGAGAAAAGCGATTATCGTACCAATATACAAAAGAAAGGGAGATAAAAGCAACTGCAATAATTACAGAGGTATCAGCTTATTAAGTACCGTCAGTAAAATATACTCAAAAATACTTATTCGTAGGGTAATGAAAATTAAGGAAGAAAAGATATGGGAAGTCCGAAGTGGATTTATGTCAGGAAGATCATGTACAGATCAAATATTTAGCTTAAGACAGATCACAGAAAAAAACTTGAGAGTAGGAAAGAAAGTTTTCTGTGCATTTATTGACCTAGAAAAAGCATTTGACAAGGTAAATAGAAGTAAACTTTGGGATGTCCTTAAAGAGTACGGAGTCAATAGATGGCTCCTACAAGCAATAAAAACAATATATGGGTAATTGTCAAATTGAAGGCAAACTTGAAGTCCCAGTAATATAACATTAACTTAGAAACTCGTACTGATTTTTTTAAATTTAATAAATACTTATTATCATAGTCTACAAAATGGTCAGTTCTTTTTTTTCATTTCTGTTCCTATTTACTTTAATTTAATATAAGAACACCCCAAACGTCATTACCGTACGGCGTTCCAACCTCACTTTGCACAAGGATAAACTGATAAACATTAATTTAATGTATGCACATTTTTTAAGTCAAATAAATAATATTGTCAAAATCTTAAAGTCTGTCACTCGATTTTCTTCCTTTCAGACGTCATTACCGTACGTCTTTTTTTCTAGTAAAATATTGTAGTTACAGTTGAGTAATAAATACAGAAATATTAAGCGTATCGTTTAATACAAGATTCTATAAAATTAAGCTTAATATATTAACTCTTTTTTTGTGAATCTGATATTAAAACTGAAAAGTGCATTTTGACAACAAAAACGTCATTCCCGTACGTGCGTTAAAAACCAGTTTCGGAGTGAAAAAAAATTATAAAAACCATTCCGTTACTTGCTCACGGACGCTGTGTATGGATAACAGCGGTAGAATACGAACTCCAAACTACACTATGTTCCTAATTTTATACCTACAACATCATCGCAGAAGATTTCAGACATCGTATTATATTAACTTATAACATCCTCATCTCATCAGTCACTTGACTTAGTCCGTGGCTATGATGAAAAACCGGGTTCACCCGAGAAGAAAATTGGAAATAAAACAATAATTCTTTAAACGGCAATGAAGCCTATTCTGAAAAAGAGGCCACAATGTGCATTTTTTATGAATTTTTTTTTTATCTAATTAATAGTTTTTGTCACTATGAGAAATATGAGAGCAAGGAATCTTGGAAAGCCATTCCAAGTTGATTCCGCAAAAAAATGAAAACCTATTCATGAAAAAATAGTCAAAATATGCATTTGTTTATAAATTTTTTAAATATAATTAACAGTTTTTATTACTATGAAAAATATGACAGAAAAAAATTTTTGGAAACACATTGCGAATTTATTCCGCAAAAAACGAAGCCTATTTATGAAAAAATGATCAAAATGTGCATTTTTTTATAAAAATTGTTTAAATAATTGGTAAGCAGCAGCTATTCTGAATTAATTGTAAGTGTAATCAATTTGAAAGTCTTAAAAAAATGGTACCACTGAAAAGTTAGACCAAATAAAGTTAAACATTTTCTCGTTACATAACAAATTTTAATTTAGTCAGAGTGAAATACCCGCAGTCGCTCCTTATCACTAGTCACTCGTTTCTGGCGGACTTACGTCCATTTCTAAAAAAAATACGTTAAGAATTGTACTGTCAGTCAATATTTGTCCAAAAAGGTGCTTTTTCCCACTTGTGCAATTTTTTAAAATAAATACATATTAAGGTGCTTGTCTGCAGCCTGAATTGGTGACCGCTGTGCGAAAAATTAAATAATTCCTACAAAGAATTTTGGCCCTTAGCCTTTTTGTTGAATTGTTAATTCCTACTACTGTAGGTTAAAAAAACAACATTTTTTTTCCTTTTTTTAATTACATGCAAAACCGTTTCCTTTTTTTAGTGTTGCGATTATATTCGGAGATATTTTTTAGTATATGATGCCAACATTACAGAGAGATTAAAACTTTTTCGATTAAAAATTCCTCATTAATTTTTTCCATTGAGCAAAAAACAAATGCTGTAAGTATTTTTATAGGACCAGATTTTAGTCTTCTCTTTATTTTTCAAAAATTACAAAAGTCTATATCTCTCAAAAATTAATCACCACATCGATGCGTAAGCAAATAATTTTTCATCAATTTAAAATGCTGTCGATTTTAAACACAATTCTTCAAGTGCTTTTTGTCAATTTTAATAATTATTCTTCTTACTTCTGTACGCAGTGCCTTATTTTCCAATTTATCCAATTAATTATTTTTATCCTTATTTAAATTTATTTTTTCGTTATAGAATAACAGAAGGAAAAACCTTTTATTTTATTTCAAGAAATGACGTTGAAATTTGGTATGTTGGCCAAAGTAGGACTACAATTTTCAGTCCTACATTGTAATTTTTTCTAGCCTGATGTCCTACTTTGTCCTACATATTTGTATAAATTTTAATACAACATATTAAAAAAAATATTTATTTGACAAAAATATAGCGGCACTAATTGGCCAGACAGCGATGCCACATAATATTATCTATCAATTTGAAAAAATTTAGGACGATATTTCAATTTCCTTAGTTTTAAATAAGTGGGAAAGAAATACGTGAAACGGTCAGTAATAATGGTAATGACGGTAATGACGTCATAATGTACTAGATGCCCTTAATAGAAATTTCAACTTATATTTCAGTTTCAACTGGATTTCGGCAATTTAATAAATATTTGAAACACTTACTGACTAGCATGACGCCGCCAAAAACGTTGTCAGGATTTTCAGGATTGACGGTGCAGTTCCACCTCGCCGACCTGAATTGATGCTGACATTCTTCTATCGCTAATCTCGCACCCGCACTGATCGCCTGTAGGAATAATTTCAAAAATATTTGTGAAAATTTGCCCTATAGTTTTAATTTCAATATATTTATAGAGTCAATAATCGAGTATATACTAGGTACTAAATACTATACTAGCAAAAATAGCGCGCTTATATTTAATAACATTTCTTACTTTGATTGCCTAATTATCAAATTAAAATATATGCTTCAATTTAAAGTACGTATTATAAAATATAATTTAGAATCATATATTAAAATAGCTACATAAGCTTTCACACAATTTTAAATTAATTTTAATTTTAATTTTAATTTTAATTTTAATTTTAATTTTAATCAGCTTTTGGTAATCTGCAAATTTCGTTTAAATATATAAGATTTTATCCCAGCAGGAATTAGAGAGTAAAAAAAATTAATAAGTTAATGTGGGATTTTATATCTATCGTAATAAGATGTTCTTAAAAGACATTCTGAAATATTCTGAGTCTTACTGATGTCTTCCATTTAGGACACTGATCCATTTTGTAGATACAACTGAAAATTCGCCAACTTGATTAGTTTTTAATGCTCATAGTATCATACAATTTTGAACATCTTTTTGAAATAAGGCTATCTTAAAGATTTACAAATGAAGATCCTTCAATTGTTAATGCCTATACTTTAAAATTATGTAGTTTTGAAGTTTTTTCAAATAGTTCAATTTTTAAGATTCACAATCTAATCTCTTTAATTTTAAACATGTATAAATAAGAATTCTTACATTTTTATTATTTCGAAGATCAAAAGTTAAGTTTTCAATTCTGAATCTTCCAAATTGAAGAAATATCTCATGTAAATCATAAAAATTACAGCTTTTTAAACTGCAAATTGTCCAAATTAAAAACTCTAAATTTTAAAGATTAAAAATTTAAAGTTCTGTAATTTTGAAGATATGAAATTGAGAATATAAAATTACAAATTACTTAATTTTTAAGATTTATATTTTGAAGGTATGTAATTTGGAACATTTTTTTTGTTTGAATAGTTCAATTTTGAAGATTTACAATTGAAAGTTCTTCAATTTTTCACTTTTTTCAATTTAAAATTCTTCAATTTTAAAGATTTACACTTGAAAACTTTTTAATTTTAAAGATGTATAAATTAACATTCTTAAATTATGATAATTTTGTGAATCAAAAGTCAAGTTTTCAATTCTAAATCTTCCTAATTGAAAAAATTTCGAATGCGATGCATCAAAATTACAGAATTTTTCATTGTAAAACTTAAAACTTGCAAAAATGTTTAATTGCAAATTGCAAAAACTAGAACCTCTTCAATTTTAATGATTGACAAATCTAAGTTCTACAATTTTGAAGAGTTAAAATAGGAAAATCTTGAATTTAAAAGATGCATAAATAAAAATTCTTAAATTTGGATGATTTTGAAAATCAAAAGTCAAGTTTCAAATTCTAAATCCTCTAAATTGAAGAAATTTCGAATGTCAATCATCAAAATTATATAATTTTTTATAGTAAAACTTGCATCATTCTTAATTGAAATTTTCAATTAAGAATTATTAAAAACTCTTCAATTTTTAAAGATTTACAATTCAAAATTCTACAGTTTTCAAGAGTTACAATTGAAAATTCTTCAATTTTGAAAATATAGAATTGCAAATTATTCAATTTTCAAGATTTATATGTTAGAGGTATGTAATTTTGAACGTTCTTTTTTTGAATAGTTCAATTTTAAAGATTTACACTTGAACATTTTTTATTTTTCACAAATTTTCAATTAAAACTCTTCAATTGTGGACAGTAAGAATGCAACAACGTTGATAATATTTTACTTACGTAACATATTTTTTCGTATATATGAAAGATTTAAATTTAAAATTATTAAATTTAAAAGCTACTAAAATTAAGTCCAAAAAATTTAGAAGAACCTTATCGTAACTGTAGTGAAAATTGTGGATATTTTAATCTGATGGTATTTAAAGAAAAAACCTTAAGTTTTTTCTTTCTGTAAGAACAATAAACCTTAATTTAAAAAGAGTCAAATTTATTTTTAACCTCTTTGCTTTTGAAGCAAAAAAATTTTATTTTCAAGGACATAAAAATTAAATTGTTTTACAATTGCGCATTCAAATCTTTAATTATAAATTGGAAATATAGAAATTTCAAAGATGATAAGTATGATTAATAAGTATCATATCACGTAGTATCAAGTGGCATTCAAAGTGATTAGACATTTTTTTTGAATACTGTAAACCATTTAAAATTATTCTAAACACCTTGTAAATTAGATGCTTTCTAATTGTAAACTTTCAAAATTATTCAATTCAAACTTGAAGCGTTAAAAATGAAACAATTCCAAATTTCGTTAAAAAATTGAAGCATTCTTAAATTAGGATCTTGAAACTAAGTCGTTAAAAATGATTAATTTTCAAATTGTGCATGATGATTTTTGAAATTCAATCATTTTAATCTAAGGTGAAAAATGAATAACTTGAAAATCAAGAGAAACCATTTCATGTTGAAGACAATTTTATAAGATCTCAAATTGACGTACGAGGTCTGTCCGCTCTCTTAAACTGAACCAGTGAAATTGTCACTGGTTGAATCAGTACTTTGAATTATCACTGGTGAACCAGTGATTTGTCCACGTTGACTGGACGAACCAGTAAGTGATTCAACTAAAATAGCGCTACGGATTCTACCACTGACGCCAAATGATTAACGCGTGGAGATAGAAAGAGAGGTTCGTTCGATTTTCGACTTCGAAACAGCATCAAAGTCCGACTGCAGGTCTTGGCATTTCTCGAGTGAAAACGAATATTATTGTGTACTAGTGTTTGTTTTATAAATATTTGGCGCCTGGCTGCAATGAGCAGGGGATATAATATCTTTCGCTTGATAGTGGGAGGTCCCTGGCCATGGGTTTGACTTTGAGCGACGCGACACGTTAACATAACGACGGGTCTTTCCACAATCAGACGCGACATATTATATTGCAGCCCGGCCTTCATTTATTTTTGTGAGTATAAAGTGAGGTTTTTAAAAGATAATTTTACAACTGTTGCCACAAAAGTGCGATGAATGATAAGTGCCATACCTAAACAGTTGACAGGCGATAAGGCGTGTACGAACAGATGACTACTGGTACTGAGAAACCAGTGAACCTCACTGATTAAGCCAGTGCCGGAACTTCACTGAATGAACCAGTGAATTCTCACTGATTGTCAGTGAGATTTCACTGGTTCATTTTAAGAGAGCGGATCTACGAATTTTTGATCGACTAGTGTACGCAGTTGCGAAACGTCAGAGCTCGTATTAAATTTTCCCAAAAATTTGGCCATTCAGGTTCGGAAACCATCGTAATGATTCGGAGAGTGTATGGTAATGAGTTTCTGAGTGATACTCGAAACAAAATATAATGGTTTAGGCGACTTTAATGGTCGTACTTCAGTGGAAAGTGACCCTCGCTCACCCGCAACAGCCAAAACACCTCAAAATGTGGAACGAGTGCACGTTTTAATTAATGGAAATCGTCGTTTAAAAGTGAAAAAGATAGAGGAAGACCTCGAGATTCCAAAAACTATTGTTTCAGAACTTTTGAGCCAAGATTTGGGGAATAGTGGCGACTAGGTACTTCACCACGAGAACGCATCTGCTCGTTCATCGCAGCTTATTCATCAATTTCTGGTGAAACACGGCCTTACACAACTTCGGCAGCCCCCATACAGTCCTGACTTGGCTCCCTGTGATTTCTGGCTATTTCTCAAATTGAAGTATCCCCTAAAAGGAAAACGATTTCAACACGTAGAGGAAATAAAACAGAATGCGACGAAACAGCTGTTAGCTATTCCGAAAGGGGACTTTAAGGAGTGCTTCCAAAAGTGGGAGGATCACTGGAAGAAGGTTGTCGCTTCCAAAGGGGAGTACTTTGAAGGGGATATCATCGCCATCTTAATTCTGGTACACCACAAAGGCGGATACTTTCAGGACAGACATAATATGTACTAATAAACTGTCACATTGACATGATAGAAAAAGTCGCAAGACAAAATCACCCGAGAAGCGAGTGGAAACATAGAAGCTTCAATGTGGGCAAAATGGATGAATCGGAGATTATTATACATTATAATAATAATAATTGCAAATATTCTCAATAAAATAAATTAGATAATGAAATGAAATTGATGAAATCTGAGATAAAATCGATAATACGATAGTCAATTTCAACACGATCAATTCCAAGTCTCCTGCAGACATTGCGTAAACCGTAAATATGCATCTGCACGAGGCTTGGCACGTTTTTCTGTAATCTATAAGGTACCTTGCCTCTGACGCTGTATATTCACCATAGGACGTTCATGGAACTTGAAGTTAAGGTGCGTAACGTAATTGGAAAAATAAACAGCGGGAAGAAGCTCATTTTATTCCAGCCAAGATAATTACATCCCTATAAACTAGTAATCTTAAGTAGTAAAAAGGAAGATAAACTACTCAAAGTTCCACGCTAAAATTTATTTAATTTATCTGTCAAGGTGCAAATAAAAGTGATTCAGAAGTTTAATTACAAATAATCTATCATCGCAATTTTTATTTGGAATAGAGAATTGGGTAAAAGTATTATAATTTTGAACTTGAACAGAAACTTTGTTGAATTCCTTTCTTTTAAATCAGATTTCAAATTATTTTCAAAAATTTCCGTTCCATGTCAAAAATGCTCTGTTCCAACTGAAATAATAATTCTTTACAAAAATGTCCTGTTCTGAAGTCTAAATTTTAATTCTCTACGGAAATCCGCTGTTCCAAAGTGAAAGTTATAATTCCTTACACAAATTCCCCGTCCCAAAGTCTAAATTATGATTCTTTGCGTAACATTGAAAGAGGGAAGTTTCAAAATCTGGCAAATTTATATTTGCAAAAAACAGAGTTTTCATATTCAAAAAATTCTGATTTGGAACAAGAAATTTTCAAAATCTGATGAATTCTGACTAGGATAAAAGATTTTTTTTGTAAGTTTTCTTTTTATAAATCAGAATTAAAATTATTTTCCAACATTTCCCGTTCCATGTCAAGAACCACCTGTTTTAAGACAGCATTATATTTTTTTACAAATTCAGAAATATAGTACCTAAGTTAGTTTTTCAAAAATTTGGAAGAAGGAAATTTCACATTGTGACGAATACTGACTTGGAACAGGGATTTTGTTTAAATTCTCTTCTTCTAAATCAAAATTGAAATTCTTTTCAAAAATTTCAGTCCCATATGTAAAATTGCCCATTCTAAGTCAAATTATAATTCTATTAATCAAATCTAAGTTTGGAGCTTAGACTCCAAATTCTTTCTCGTTTTTAGGGTTTCGTAGTCGCGGGCAGAAACCCTTATAGTTTCGGTCTGGCGTCCGTCCATCCGTCGTACTTTTCTCCCAGGTCGGGGAATAAGGGAAGTGAGGATAAGTAGAAGAAATTATGGGGTAGGGGAAGTGAGGGGAAATGAGAGATGGCGATGTAGGGGAAATTATGACAAAATTTGGGGAGGGGGAGGGGGGAATTAGGGGAAATAATTGGAAGAGTGTGATGGTTGAAGAGGGGAAGTGAAGGAAAGACTAGTAAGATAGAGCGGGTGAGTAGGGGAGGGGAAGTGATGGCTGGGGAAGGTAATAGGGAAAGGAGATTGTTAGCTGGTGAAGTGAGGAGAGGGAGAAGTAAAGGGGAAAGAAGTTGGGGAAGGGAGGGGAAGCGATGGGTGAAGTGAAGGGAGGGGAAGTCGGGGAGGAGAAGGGAACGTAAGTGAGTAGGGAAGGGAAAGTATGAGAGAGGGAGGTTTGAACGACTTAATTAACATCTTAATAAGCTATGAAACCCTTTTTTATAGGTGCGAGCCTTCTACTTTGACTAATTTTTTTCGATCGTAGTTATAAAACAATTTTCGATAAACGGTTTTCTTCGGTCTTACGGTCCAATAAATAGAACAAAAAAAACGGCTCCCTCTCATAAACTAAAAATTTTGATTCTTAATGAAAATTCCTTTTCTAAAGTGAACCTAAAATTAAAATTATAATTCTTTACGGAAATTGAAAGTTCTATCTCGGAAGTATAAGTCTTTAAGAAAATTTTCTGTCCTAACGTGAAAATTCTAATTCTTTGCGGAAAACGCCTACCCTAACTCAGAATTATATAAATCTTTTAGAAAATTCCTTGCCTCAAAATCGAAATTAGAATTCTTTACTGAAATCCACTGCCACCATTTTTTTTTTCATAAATTTTTATTTTTGTTTCTTCACAAATTCCCTGTTCCAACTTAGAATTAGAGTAACAAAATATATGAAACCACTTTTAATTTGCATATTCGAGAGAAAAGTCCCGATCGCATAATCAAATTCCAGGTCATGTCCCGGTTTTCTCGTTTTCCCGGTCAGATAGACAACCTGGAATTTAAACCCAAATACAACTTTTATTATATTAATAATTTTAGAAGATTATAAATTAAATTTTTTCAACACGATTTTTGGTTCGTGATTGATTGAAAAAAATGCGCATCGCCTGTACTTATAAGTGCAGACGGTGAGAATTTCATTTGAGAAAACGAATAATCAAATAAGATTTTTTGTCCACACATGTCTGCTCTTGACTTGTCGGCTATCGTCAAAGGAATCGATGTTTGGTGGGAGTTTGTCTAGGCGCACAATTCCCACCAGATTTGTGCATTAAGAAAGGTAAACTTCATTTTAGAAATTCATAAGACGAAAGAAAATAAGAGACAAAATATACAAATTTTTAGTAAACATATGAAAATCGAATGAGTTAATAAACTGAATGATCAGAAATCATCAAGAACAGGTATCAGGGTGCCTCATGGAATACTTTTTTTTATTTTCTAAAACCTTGAATCGGTACTTTAAAAAAAAAGTACCGATTCAAGGATTAAGAAAATAAATAAAAAAAGTATTTCATGAGGCACCCTACACCTGTACATTTTTTTTAACTTTAAAACTTTCAGGAAATTTTACCTACCTACTGTACTGGCAATAATTTCTAACATTGGAAAAAATTAAGAAATATCTGTCCTACAGATATGAAATAATTTTTTAAAAAAATTAAAAAATCGATGAATTCTTGTAAAAGCAAAGTCGGCGGTACCTTACTTTTTATATTAAATTGAAAAAGGAAATATTGTTGACCTAATAAATAACATATAACGAAGTTTTGCATCATTCAGTTTTTAATACATAATTTACTCGAAATTTCGGAAAAAGAAACTTTTTACACATTTTGAAAGGTTTTAAGAGAATAAACAATTTTTCTTAAAATCGTGAAAATTTCAAATGATTTTTTATTTTGAAAAATGAATTTTGAAGGAAAATTTAAAATAACTGTTGCTTCATCATAGAGGAAGCTTTGTAATGGTAACATTTTCCAAACATTTTTAATTCATTTAATTAAACCTTCCTCAATTTAAAAATGTCTAATAGATACAATGTTCTAAGCAATTGTCCGGCTTTGTGTGTGTATGTGGATGTGTGTGTGTGTGGATGTCAAACTTTTTTGTGAAAACTTGTAGTAAAACTTTTTTCATTAGCATAATTTAAAGTTAATGCAACAATATAAAAGAGTCCTTGGTTCGAAACGAATCGATTGACCTATAATATTAATACATTTATAAAAGAGTAGGGAAGTTATGGTAATTTATATATTTTGAAAATCGGTTTTTTATAGTAAAACTTTTTTCATTAACATAAGTCAAAGTTAATGCAAGAGCAGAAAAGATGTGTTGATTCGAGACAAATCGATTGACCTATAATATTAATACATTTTATTGAAGAGTAAGGAAGCTATGGTAATGCATAATATTTGAAAATACGGTTTTTTTATAGTAAATTAAGTAAAACTTTTTTCTTCAACGTAATTCAAAGTCGATGCAAGAATATAAAAGATTTCTTGGTTCGAGACGAATCGATTGACCTACAATTATAATACATTTTATTAAAAAGTAGGGAAGTTATGGTAATTTATATATTTTTTAAATCGATTCTTATAGGAAAAATTTTCTCATAATTTAAATTTGATGCGAGAATAGAAAAGTTGTGTTGATTCAAGACGAATCGACTGACCTATAACATTGATACAATTTATTGAAGAGTAAGGAAGCTATGGTAATGTATAATATTTGAAAAAACGGTTTTTATCGTAAAACATTTTTCACTAATATAATTCAAAATTGATGCAAGAACGGAAAGGTTCCTTAATTCGAGGCAAATCGATTGATCTATAATATTAATACACTTTATTGAAGATTAAGGAAGTTATGCTCATTTGTAATATTTGAATCATCTGTTTCAAACAGAAAAACTTTTTTCATCGACATAATTCAAAGTTGACGCATGAATAGAAAAACTTTTTGATTATAAATTTTCAAATAGAAGAATTTTATTCTGATAATTTTTGTAAAGAAATCATAAAGCTGGGAAAGGGATAGGGTACGACAGAACTTTTTCCATCCCTTTTCCAGCTCGAAAAATTATCATTTCCAACACAAAATTTGATTTGTCTTTGTATTTAAAAAATTTTTTGTATTATTTTGTAATTTTGTATTTTTTGTAAATTTCTATTTTTAAATTGATCAAAATGAAGACTTTGGTTTGCCTATTATTGAAAAAAATAACTAATACTTCCTCTATGAGGAAGGAAATACATTTGCTAACGGGAAGCAAAGTGCTCGTGAAATGAGCACCATATAATTATAAATACAAACAAAGTGGAAACATTCGAGATCGAATTCACAGCTACTTTATTTTGTTAAATTAATTTGAAGATATTATTTTTAAACATTTTATAACACTTAAAAATATTTCCAAACTAGTCAAAAAAGAATCAGAAAGATTTTAAGGCACTTTTTTTAATTTTGAAAGATTCCAAAAAATTTAAATCATTATGTAGAATTTTGAAGATTTGGAAATAAAATTTTGAAGCTTTACAAAGATTTTGAAAGGTTTCAAGATAATAAAAAAAATATCTTATGATTCCTCGGAAAATTGGAAATGATTTTTTATCTTGAAAATTTAATTTTATGAGATTATTTAAAAAGATTTAAAAACATTTCAAAAGATTCCCAAAAAAGTCAAAAAAGAATCTGGAAGGTTTTAAGGAAAAAATTTTTAAGTTTGGAAGATTTCTGAAAATACATCAAATATTTTTAAATTTCTTGAAAACTTCTACAAGTCCAAAATATCTTTTAAACTAACTCGAATTTTCGTTACAATTTTGTAGAATCCTGTAAAATAAAAAATCTTTCTTACAAATTTTCGAGGTACTTTTTCGATGTATCTGAAATCTTCGAAAATCTTTTTGATTTTTCTTCAGAATTCTAGGAAAATTATATTTATATAACCTCAAAAATAAATAAATAGATGAAGTTAAAAAATACATAGTTATGATGCTAGTAAACGTAGAAAATGAGGTATCACACAGATTTTAATTGAACAATAATTTATCGATTTTTTAATTGGAGAACAAGAATTACTTTTTTTCAAATAGTACAAATTGTTATCAGCAAGGTAAGTAAAATTTCCTGAAAGTTTCATAATTAAAAATTATCAACCAAGATGTGATAGCGATCTCTCAATATATATATTTTTTAGGAAGTGTCTACGTGTACCGAAATTTTGGTACAAATATGGGTGTGTCTACACAAAAATCCGGCTATTCGTACCGAAATTTCGGTACAAATAGCCCCTTTTCCAGCTCCCTCTATTCGTACTGAAAAAATCCGGCTGATTGTACCAGTCTCTGATTGTACCGAAATTTCGGTACACGTAGACATGGCTTATTTTTTAATCTGGCAAAAATATGGGATCGCGTGTAGAAAGTTATCAGGGGAGACTTGCCTCCAGTTAGAGAATTGTCTTGACCGGCTACTCTAGATTCTAGACGGTCTTTTCAGGCCCTGATCGGGTTTTGCACATTTCCAAAAATAGCCAGAGTGTTTAAAAGTACCCAAAGCGCAAAAGAAACATGAAAAAAATGCATTTTGTTCACATCATCTAGCCAGTCTTTTCAGACCCTAATCGGGTACTGACTAGCCCCTCAGGACCAAAAACTTTTTTAAATGTCTACCTCAAATATTTTTTTGCACATTTCCAAAAACAGCCAGGCTGTTTATTGTTTAAAAGTATCAACAATTAAAAATTAACATTTAAAAAAATTAATTTTTGTTCTCATAATTTAGTCATAATTAAATTAATTAATTGGGTGCTGGCTAACTCGAGATGCCAAAAAAAATTCTAAGTGTCTCATGCAAATATTTTATTCTCCATTTCCAGAAAGAGGCAGGGTTTTTAAAAGTATCAAAAATGAAAAGTGAACACTAAAAACAATGCATTTTTTCCTCGCCATCTAGCCAATCCTTTCGATCTCTAATCAGATGCTAGCTAGCTCCTTAGGATCAAACAAATTTCTAAGTGTTGAATCCAAATACTTTTGGCACATTTCCAAAAATATTCATGATGTTTAAAAGTATAAAAAATGAAAAATGTATATTAAAAACGAAGAATTTTTTTCTCATAATGTTGACAGTCTTAAAAATAATTTTTAACGTCTACCATCTAAAATAGATTTTCACAAGGCCGATTGACGTTTACTTCTACTTAGCACCGTAATAGACCATCCTGACAGCGCCATATTTACGGTCAGGATGGTCTATCCTGGCCCCGAATAGTTCCCCGATAATTTTCGAGTTTTAGAAAATCTAAAAAAAAGGATTTTATGACGCACCCGAATAGGTATATTTGGTTCATTAAAAAAACTTCAAGTTACCTGTAATACAGGAGGCGATCGTAAACATATTCCCTGCTGCTTTGTGGTGAGATGCGAGCTTTTGCAGCTTTTTTCAGCACTAGCTGGTCCAACGACTCCAGTACCAATTTGTCCATCTGTACTTATTTCGTTTGCTGCACTTATTCTTGGTTCTATACCAAAATACCTGAAACACAAAATAAACGAGTAATATTAAAATACCTTTAAAAAATTAATCAAAGTAAGCGGCATGTGCCTACAAAAAGGGTATCGTAGCCTATTAAGACAGTTATTAAGTCACTTTCCCTACTTCCCCTCACCCCCACGGCAAGGGGTAAAGATGGCTAAAGACGGGTAAAGTCGGTTACGGTACGGGGTAAAGTCGACTAGGCTAGGGTACTGTGTGAAGTCGGCTAGGATACGGGGTAAAGTCGGGTAGAGAAAAAAGTGCGACGGACGGACGGACACCCGACCAAAACTATAAGGGTTTATGCCCGGGCTATGAAACCCTAAAAACTATATCACAAAAAAAGTCAAATAAAGGGCTTATTGACAAAATGGTATTAAAATATTTCGCGAACTGGAAAAAAATTGTATGGCTTTATATCGAGACATTTTTCAGAAGAATCGATAAATGTTCTTCTCAGGAAGAAACGATGCGGTAGAGACTGTAAATTATTGAAGAAAAAAAAAATATATGTCTCTCTTAAAGAAAGAGGATCCTGCCTCGGAGTGACTTTAAGCTTTTTTGCGGTGGTAGATTCGTTGAAACGATTTATTCAGATCACACACGTGGACCCCCGCCCCTGTAATTTTTCAGTCGGATACCTGCTCTAATTACAGGTGGTCCAAGCACGTTATGAATTCTCTTTTCTCCCTTCCTCATGGCCAAGGTCCTTATATTAATAATCTGAACTCGAACGCTTTAGCCTATGTTAAATTCATATGCAGGGTGGTCACTTAAGACTCGCAAAAAATTCCCCTTAATTTCCCATTTTTTCCTGGTTTTCAAAAATGTTTACTGGTCATTTAAATTTTCAAATTCAAGCTTTCAAAACTTAACAATTTATAATATTTCAAGTATTTAAAAAAGAGTTCCCAAATTTGTTCCAAGGAAAAATGTTTCAAGAGAACAAAAAAAAGTTCACAAAATTCGAATTATTCTTTACACCAAAAAATGAGAAAGCACATTCAAAAATTACTTACTTGGGTTACGGGAAATTCTGTAATACTAACTATAATGCTATATTTGACCGGGTTAGTCTTACGGGAAATTTCGTAATACTAGTCAGTGCCAAAAAGTTAATAATTTTTGAGAAAAATATCGTCCAAGTTTGTCCTTTGTCATGACCATGTGACATGAATTTTTTTTAAACTCTAATTAACATAAAACATATCAGTGAAACGAACGAAACATGTAACGAGACAAATAGAAGACTCAAAAGTGAAAAATTACCATTTAAAATTTTTGTCGAAACTTTCATAATTTTTATAGAAAAACAGTTATTTTGAAATTTTATAAACAATTTGTTCAAAAATTCAAGATACGGAGAAACTACTAGCGCCATTCGATTCAGCCAAAAAATTGCATAAATTCTATGTATTTCACCATTTTTTTATGGACTCAATTGAGGACGTAGTATAAATAAATAATTACATGGTATAGAATTTATATTATCATACGATATAAGTATAATAACAAATTGTGTGGAGCAAAAAATTGTCCAATACATGGATGTTATGTAATTTTTTCCGCAGAATTGACAGGCGCTATTGATATTTTCGCATATTTAAAACTAGCTGTGAGATCGATCTCGACTGTTTCCACTTTATTTGTATTTATAATTATATGATGCTCATTTCACGAGCACTTTGCTTCCCGTTAGCAAATGTATTTGCTTCCTCATAGAGGAAGCATTAGTGATTCTTTTGAATAATAGACAAACCAAAGTCCTCATTTTGATCAATTTAAAAATATAAATTTACAAAAAATACAAAATTACAAACAAAAAAGTTTAAATACAAAGACAAATCAAATTGTGTATTCGAAATTATAATTTTTCGAGCTGGAAACGGGAAGGAAAAAGTTCTGTCCCACCGTATCCCTTTCCCAGCTCTATGATTCCTTTACACAAATTGTCAGAATTATTTTATTTGAAAATTTATGATCAAAAAGTCTTTTCTATTCATGCGTCAATTTTGAATTATGTCGATGAAAACAGTTTTTCTGTTTGAAACAGATGTTTCAAATATTATAAATGAGCATAACTTCCTTAATCTTCAATAAAGTTGATTAATATTATGGATCAATCGATTTGAATCGAATCAAGGAATCTTTTCCGTTTTTGCATCAATTTTGAATTATGTTAGTGAAAAAAGTTTTACTATAAAAAACCGTGTTTTCAAATATTATGCATTACCATAGCTTCCTTACACTTCAATAAAATGTATCAATATTATAGGTCAATCGATTCGTCTCGAATAGACAGATCTTTTCTATGCTCGCATCAACTTTAAATTATGAGAATGAACAAATTTTTACTATAAAAATCGATTTTAAATATAACATAAATGTCGATAACTTCCTCACACTTTGATAAAATGTATTAATATTATAGGTCAATCGATTCGTCTCGAACCAAGGAATCTTTTATATTTTTTCATCAACTTTAAATTATGTTAAAGAAAAAAGTTTTACTATAAAAACCCGTCTTTTCAAATATTATGCATTACCATAGCTTCCTTACTCTTCAATAAAATGTATCAATATTATAGGTCAATCGATTCGTCTTGAATCAAAACATCTTTTCTATTCTCGCATCAACTTTAAATTATGCGAATGAAAAAATATTTACTATAAAAATCGATTTTAAATATAATATAAATGTCGATAACTTCCTCACTCATTGATCAAGTTTATTAATATTATAGACCAATCGATTCGTCTCGAATCAAGGAATCTTTTATATTCTTTCATCAACTTTAAATTATGGTCAAGAAAAAAGTTTTACTATAAAAAACCGTATTTTCAAATATTATGCATTACCATAACTTCCTTAATCTTCAATAAAATGGATTAATATTATAGGTCAGTCGATTTGTCTCGAATCAACACCTCTTTTCTGTTCTTGCATCAACTATGAATTATGTTAATGAAAAAAAATTTACTATAAAATTCGATTTTAAATATAATATAAATGCCGATAACTTCCTAATTCTTTGATAAAATGTATTAATATTATAGGTTAATCGATTCGTCTCGAATATCAGAATGTACCCAGAAAAAATATAAACCCGCAGTTGCAAGTCAATTATTTTTATCATCAAAGAACATTTTGAAAGTTAAAAAGCATAAACTTATAATATTAAACTTCTAAATGAAGATTTTCTTTTCTTTTATTTCTTATTCATGTATAATTCATAATGATCAAACTCATAAAAAATGAACAATATAATAAAATCTGTGTTAAGAATAACAAGTTGGATAATAAGGTTTTTTTTTCTATTTGATTTTAAACAAATGTTGGATTCATGTAGAAAATGAATGGAGTCAGAATTTCAGAAATCATACTACGGATTTCCACTTTCTGGATTCCACGATTATACGTATTTGCTTGTGCGCTCAAGGAGCGGCGTTTTAACAGCCGTTCTGACGAGATCCGTCCACGTCCTTTTTTTATCTTGTGTGTATACTTCATGAAAGTTTTCTGCGCTCGGAAATGTAAGGATTTACCGAAGGAAGAGGTCAAAACACTTTCACAAATCTCGTTCCTGAAATGAGTCTCTTTTCGGAAGAAAAAAAAAACCTTCTAATCTTCTTTGAATGGGAAAAGTTATATTACTTATTAGATGCAAGGCAATGTCATAATAAAAAATATGCTTCGCGAACTTAGGACATCAGCAAGTTAAAACATCCCGAAATTAAAGAGACGGTCTGAAATTCAGCTAATTAGAAACTAGCAGAAAATGCACGCGCAAGTTCACGTCTCTGTATTTTTATTTTCTAGTATTTAAATATAAACAATTTAAAAATCCATTATTAATCACATTTTTAAATATTATGTTTAATAAATTTTTGAAGCGATAAATATTAATTAATAATTTCGAATCGAAAGCATTTGAAATTTAAAAAAATTAGCCAACAAACACGCACGCTATGCGCGCGATTATTGAATATTTTCATATTTAAAGTGCTAAGTTGTGTTGCACTACAAAGGACTAAATTATTCAAAAATACGTATGTTTAACTAATTAAGTACTTTACTTCTAATTTCTACTACTTAAAGTATGGAAAATATATCAGAAAATGTCTACTAACGGTTTGCTGGGAACAGACCTTTTAAAAGAATACAAATAAATATTTGTTTATATTAAAATATTTGGCCCTCAGTATCAAATGACGGTTTGACACTGTTGAAATCTTCTGAAATCTTTTTAAAGCTTTAAAACCTTTCAAAATTTCTTAAAATGCTTTGAAATTTGTTGAAAGCTCATGAAATCCTATACATTTCTCTGAAACCCCATAAGATCACTTAAAATAATTTCAAAAACTTTGAAAAGCTTCAACAAATTTTGAAACCTTTTAAAGTTTTGTGATGAGCCCTGAAATATTTTGAAACCCACTAAAAAAGTTTAAAATCTTCTTAAATTGATAAATATGATGTGAAAGTCTTTGAACTCTTTACAGTCTCTAGGCAATTTTTTAAATCGCTTGAAATCATTTAAAATACCAAAACATTTTTATTCGTCTCTTAAATTGGTATAAAATCCCTTGAAATCCTTTTAAATTTCTCGAAATCTCTTGAAATCTGTGGGAGTCACTTGAAATAATTAAAAATCCCTTGAAACATTTCGAAATAGTTCAGAAAAGTTGAGATTTTTTCAAACTTTTCAAGACTCAAAGATACCATTAAGGGGTCAGCCTAGTAACTACGCGTTGCGTTTGACTGACGTTTGTGTGTATGAAAAGTGTATAAAATAAATAAAAAATTTTTTTAAATGTATTTCAAGAGTGTATTTATCAAGCCTAACAAATCCTATATTGATGTATACATCAATATCTTTATCAATAATCTCATAAATTCACAAAAATAGCGTTTTTTCGGGGGTAGTTACTAGAATGACCCCTTAAACAAAATCCCTTTCAGGGTAAACGTTCATATGAGAAAAGTGAAAGAGGAAAGTGTACGAGAAGGTATAAGGGAGGGGGAAGTATAGATTTTTCAATTAATCTAGAATTCCCGTGTTGCTTTTGTTATCAACACGTTCGTTCCACAACACTGCTAGGACCCAGGTCGCTGATCAATCTCTCTAGCATTTTGTATTAATCTAGAATTCCCGTGTTGCTTATTTATATAAACAACACGTTCGTTCCACACCACTGCTACAGTTCAGGTCGCTGATCAATCTCGCTGGCAATCACCCTAGATGAAGAGCTTTGGTAAGTCTTCATGTGCCACAGATCACACAAAAATACGCAAGCTTGCTCAACGCATTCTCTGCAAGCCTTCGATTGACTCTGCCATAAAAACCTTATCATCTGCAAACGTTAGTCCACGCAGTATTATCTCTTGTACAAATAGATAATTTAAGATCCGTATTTGCAAGAACAATTAAATATTTCGCCACTATAATAATTAGAAATTAAATTAACATTTGTAAACAAATTGAAAGTAAACAGCGGATTATATTTTTCAATTTAAAATGTAACATATTAAGCAATTTCAAGTCATTGAAAAGTCAATCAGGTTTTCAACAACATTGCGAGATTGCTCATAGAAATTTAATAATTGTATAAAAGCATGAAAAACTGTACATTTCAAGTTATTTTTATCTGCTCAATAACACTAACATAACAAAATTATACGTTTAGAATTTTGTAACGTTCCTGATTGAGAATTATTAAAAAATTGCGAAACTTAAGAAACAATATTATCGAATTTGGGCTGCTGAAGCTGAAAATTGGAATTATATCTTTATAGATGATACAAACTATTATCAGGTATCTATTACATCATGAAGTATCAAGTGACATTCAATATGATTGGATAGATTTTTTGACATCGAATTGGAAGCTCTAATAATGAGTGAATTCGATCTTGAAGCGTTATGAATTAAACAATGCCACACTTTGGTCAAAATTGAAATATTCTTAAATTAGTATTTTGAAACTAAGTCACTAAAAATGAATAATTTTCCAATTTGGCATCAAGCTTTTTAAAATTCACTCATTTTAGTTTAAAGTTCAAAATTAATAACTTGAAATCAGGGATGAAGCATTTCCATGCAAGGGGAACAACTTCATATTGAAGGCAATTTTACAAGATCACAAACTGACGTATACTAATAAACTCGTCGCCCTATAGAGTTATACTTGTGGCCGCGTCCACTTTTTGAAAATTTTGAACCATTATTATTTTAAGGCTCAGTAAGGGTTAAACTTTATGTCTATACACATATTTCTCTAAACTGTATTCTCTAAGCTGTTGCAATTGTTAATTAAAATAGTTAAATAAGTAAAAACAGCCAACTTCGCAGCGCATATTTTATAGGGGTAACCACGAAGCGGGATAACCTAACATCAATTTGAGAGATAACAATTTTCAAAAATATGTTTAACCTTAAAAGTAACCATCGAAATATTACTCGAAAGTCAATA
The DNA here is from genome assembly GCA_932195095.1 of Andricus curvator. Classification (NCBI taxonomy): domain Eukaryota; kingdom Metazoa; phylum Arthropoda; class Insecta; order Hymenoptera; family Cynipidae; genus Andricus; species Andricus curvator. Next base: position 62,038 of record CAKNYM010053335.1, on the reverse strand, counting down.
ATTTGGGTCTCTCTCTCATTAATTCAATGTACATATGCAATACAATAGAATAATGTAAAGTATCGTTTTGTTGAACTTTTTTCAAAAAATTTTCATTATGAATACTTTAACCACAAATATTTTGTGGATATGGCGTACTACAATTCTAAGAAATGGATTTTTCGAATCTCGATTACGCTATGTCTAAAAATAGTTTTCCACATCAGCTAAAATACATTCATAATAATATTAAAATTTGCGGTAATATATTCTTGATCACGCATTATTTTTGATCGATAAACTTATTTTTACATTTAACAACATTTTAATAGAGTCCAACTTTGAGCCTCATTTTCTCAGTTTGACAGTTCAGTAGTATAACTTTAGGACGACGAACTGTTACAATCTGTCACATTGAACCAATAGAAAAAGTCGCGAGACGAAAAGTACGCGAAAAGCGAGCGAAACATAGAAGTTTCAATGAGGACTGAATGAGTGAATCGTAGATTATTATATTAGATTATTAAACATAATTGTATAAAATATCCCAATCTAAATTCATTCGTAACAAGAATAAAATTGAGATAAAATTCATTATCTCTAATGTATCATTTGAATTTAAGAAAAATGCAGTCTTTTAGAAAGAGAAAGAGTGAAGAGACATGAATGCCTACGCCCAATCACAAGCTCCTCCTTTTCTTTTGTGACTTATTGTTAGCAGCACAAGGACTGCAACATTTATCTGATGCAGATTGAAGATACATTTTTTTTCCAAATGACTTATGGATTTATAGTGACACTTGTCTCAAGCTCAGAGGCAAATAGTGTCGAATCGAAGTCATTACATTGGAAGACATATTACTGTATTTTGGTACTTGTATATTGGTCATACTCTATTTACGATACGGATGAGCCTCTCGCCAAACAGAAGATTTTCATCTGATGTGGACCATCCTGCGATATTGAAATCTTTGAAATCGATTTCAAAATCCCAATCCTCGAGTTCATATTTCTCATAATTCAAGAGAGAAAAAGTCGTGCATCTTAGGGGCCTTTCAAAAATAACGTCACACTACCACGGGTGAGGGAGGGGGGAGTAACAAGTTTTATGCCGATTTGTGACGTAGAGGTGGGAGGGTTTAACACAGAATGTGACATCACACATGGAAAATATAAATGAGAATAACAATTTTTTGAAATTAAAAAAAATGAAACTTAGTAATTTTATTTTACAAGTACGTAAAGCATCCAAATAGAGACTTCACACTGCTTTACCTATTTCCCTCTTTTCCCCTTTTCTAAAGAATTTCTCTTTTTCCTCTGGTTTCAAGAAACTTTCCCCTTTTCTTTTTCTTTGGTTCAAATGCGAACTGAATTAAAAGAACCCAATACGAAAATCCCACTATTTTTCGTTGAAAGTTAATTCTTTTATATTGAAAAATCTACTATACTTATTGTTAGATAGGTTAGAAAGCAGCTTGAGTAACTTCTGCCTTTTATCTTCCTATTATTGTTCATTTTTTTTCTTATTTAATTTTATGTAGACTGAGATCATAATGAAGATCTGTTATTATTATTAACCCCGGGCGGTCGCACTGTAATTTCGCTGCTTCCGTAGTCGCACTGGGTCAAAATCGTCCCCGTATTTTTCAACATGTTAAATCGCTTTAAGAATTTTAAAAAAATGCACGAATACTTTGGAGCCCTTTAGAATGTGAACCCATGATTATTTAGGTACAAAAGTTATTACATTTGTTGTTGTAAATTGGTATTATGAGCGAAAACACGAAAAAAAATTGGCCTTAATTTCAACATTTAAAAAAAGTCATAATTTTAAAAAAATTACCATGGATTATCATCGCGGATACCCTAATATTTAAGTAGAACTGCGCTTTGATCGTTTCTGCTAAAAAAAAGTATAATTCTTGAAGCGTTTGTAAATGCACAATTATTTCAAGGAGAGGGAAATCGAGGGTTTTTATAAAAAATAATATTGACGATGATTTTTACTGCAAAGATAATATTATTTTTATACATAACAGTGATTGTAATTGAAAACTAACACTAAAAGATTGAAAAAGAAAGAAAGAAATCGAGAAAAACAAACCTTTTAAACCGCAAAATTTCGCACTGAGTCGTTTTCGTCCGGCTAAAAAGTTCATATGACGGCAGTTAAGTAACTGACTGGCCGAGGGCGGCCCGACTGCGCGTGCAAGTCCGTGTCTGTACTACGTTTTTTTATGAGGGGGTGCCGCACCCTGCCCTTTTTTGGTTTGCCAGGAATTTCAAAGTGAATTTTCACTTGGAATGAAATCGACCCATGTGCGACTTAGCAGGGTTAACATTATATTTTTGGTTTCGAATTCATCTTTTTTGTTTAAAATTCTACTATTTGAATGAATATTTTCCTATTTTTTATTGAAAATTTGTTTTTTTGGTTAAAAATTAATTTTCTTAACTGAAAATTTAACTGATCCATTTGTTGCTAAAAACTGATCGGTTTTTAGTTGCGAATTCATCGATTAAATTTTTCATTAAAAATTCAACTGTTTTCGTTGAAAATTCAACGACTTGGTTGGAATTTGAATTATACTGTTTTAGAAATTAATTTTATTAGTATTAAATGTGGTTTTCTCTTGTGACCTTAGGTCTTAAGCTTTATGGGGTTTGAAATAAACAATGATTATTTTTCGAAACGTGTTGATGCATTTCGCTATAATATTATAGCCTTATCAGAACTGTAACGATTACGAGAAAAGAATACAATTTATGTTTTTAGAGCATAAAGTTTACACCATACATATAAATTACAACAATACACACTTACTACATTAACCGTCTAGGTAACAATATTACAATTTTCAAAAAAGAAATTTAGAAGACATAAGTGGCGGTCTTTGATTAGATAATATCCAGATCCATTTTTTAAATTTCGGAATTCTTTTTTCAAAATTTTAATATTGTTACCTAGACGTTTAATGTGGTAAGTGTGAATTGTTGTAATTTATATGTATGGTGTAAACTTTATGCTCTAAAAACATAAATTGTATTCTTCTCTTGTAATCATTACAGTTCTGATGAGGCTATAATACTATAGCGAAATGCATTAACACGTTTCGAAAAATGAACATTGTTTATTTCAAAACCCATACTGCTTAAGAGCTAAGGCCACAAGAGAAAACCACCTTTAATACTAATTTTGGGTCTATAAACTTCAAAAACTTCATTTTATTAGTTGAAAATTTCACTGTTTTTTTAATCCGTCTTTTTGAAATTGTAGCTATTCCATTTTTGGTTGAAAAATAATCGTGTTTAGTTAAAAATTCAACTATTTGGTTGCAAATTTATCCATCTTGTAGTAAATTCGTCTCTTTTGTAGGAAGTTAATCTTCTTGATTAAGAGTTCAACTACTTGGTTGAAAGTTGAAAAAATTGGTTAAAAACTCATTTTATTAGTTGAAGATCCATCTCTTTGGTTGAAGATTAAACTACACTGGAGTCTTTCTTTAACGGATCCCGATATACCGGATAAGGTGATCCAACGGGGTGCAAGGTCCTTGCAAGGTCAGCGGATTTGCGCAGTTTATGGTTCGGCACTGTAAGAAGCCACAAGCAAGAAGAAGAAGAAGCACGGTTTGGAGAGTCCCGATTTACCATGAAGGCCGTTGAGGGTACCCCCAAAACGCCCGGTAAAGCGAGACTCCAGTGTATTTTGATGACAATGGAACTACTTTAAAGAAACATTATTTTTTTGGTTGAAAATATATTTGTTGAACTGCAAATTTAACTATTTCATTTTTCATTATATAACATATTTTTGGGTTGATTGAAAAGTAACGTTTTGGTACAAAATTCATATTTTCGGGTTGGAAATTGATCTATTCTGGTATAGCAATTTTATCTTTTTTGGTTGAGAATGCAAATGTTTAGTTAAAAATTAAGCTAAAAGTTAAAATTCAATCAATTAATTTTATTAAATAATTCTTCGTTTATTTAATTTTTGTCGGAAATATAACTTTTTTTGTTAAAAATTCGCCTCTTTGGTTCAAAATACAACTGTTTTTGGTTGAAGTTTAATCTTTTTTGTTTAAGAATTCTACCAATTGGTTGAAAATTCATATTCGTTGGTTGAAAAATCAATTATTTTGTTAAAAAAAAAATCCCGTACGCTTGAAAGTTCAACTATTTGACCGTAAATGCAACTTCTTGGTTGATAATTTGTTTATTTTTTAAATTCATCTGTTTGGTTTAAACTTCATCTTTGTATGTTGGAAATTCAACGATTTTGTTAAAAAGTCATCTTTTTTCGAATATTCAACTGTTTTTTTGGAAATTCGTCTTTTTGGATAGAAAAATCGTTTCTTGGATTGAAAATTCAACTATTTGGTTCAAAATGCAATATTTCTTGGTTGAAGTTTAATATTTTTTATTTGAGAATTCGACCAATTGGTTGAAAATTCAACTAATCGGTTGAAAATTCAACTTTTTTGTGAAAAATTCGTCCTTTACTCTTAAAAGTTCAACTGTTTTGTTGATAATTAATTTTTTTAAATTCATCTATTTGGTTAAAAATTCATCTTTGTTTCTTGGTTGAAAATTCATCTTTTCGGGATTAAAAGTCCACTGTTTTCTAAAATATTCAACTTTTTCGCTTGGAAACTCAACTATTTTATTAAAAATTCATTTTTTGGTACAAATTTAAACTTTTTTGGTTGAAATTCAACCATTTGATTGAAAAGCAACTTTCTTGGTTTAAATCTTTAGCGTTTCATATTAAATTCAGTTGGTATCTATACATTAATTTTATTTAAAAGGATGTTCGTATTTGTGACGTCGCCCTGGGGGATTAAAGCTTTTTGTGTTATGTGACGTAGTTTTTGAACGAGCTATTATAATATTGTATTTTATTTTCAAAATTGAAACTTTCTTCTCAACTTCTAGAACGGAAGGAAAAGGACGTCAGCGAAGAAGTGGTTTCACGTTATTATAAACAAAATACTCATACGTTTGTATAAATACAGACATGCGCGATATGTCTGGCACGCGTTTCGTCAATGGACCAACTAGTACGTTTACATAGCTTGTGATGAAAGAAGACGAGACAAGGCGCGGATAGACGAACTATCTTATAGTCACTCAAGGTTTGTTTGGAATTTCTTACTTCCCAGTACTCAATACTGACGCTGCATCATTCTTACTCAAAAATATATATAAAATGGCAGAAAAAATTCCCGTTTTCACGAAAAAAAATAATATAAGCTGACTATCTATATCCGTTCAGAAAAATTAAGTGGCAGTCTGGTGTCAGGTCTGGCCTAGTTCTGGCTTTATCTAGACTGTCTAGTCTAGAAAATCTGATCTGACCCAGGTCTGGCGCTAGTCTTTCCCAGGTCTAACTTTATCTAGATCGTCTAGTGTGGAAGATCTGGTTTGGTCCAAATTTGTCCTTGATATATTTCGAAAAAGTTACAGGGTGTTAAAAATGATGGAAAATAATAAACTGACACTATCAAAACAAGAATTTTTTTCTTGTCACTTTGACATTTTGGTCTGGTTCAGGTTTGGCGCTGATCAGCTAGCCAAGAACAAAAAATGCTACGCTTGGTCTGGAAGGTCTGGTCTGGCCCAGGACTGGCGCTGATTATCTATCTATCCAAGAACAAAGAAAGTTCTAAGGTCGATCAGAAAATTTTTTCACATTTTTCGAAAAAGTTACAGGGTGTCTAAAATCATATGATGACAGAAAATAAGAAATTCATACTATCAAAACATGACTTTTTTTCTTATCACCTTGACTGTCTGGCCTTGTGCAAGTTCGGTGTTGATCAGCTTAATACAGTTATAGTGAAAAATGATTTTTCCCAAGTCATTAAAAAAATAAAGGAAGTCTAGCCAGCGGCTGACCGGTCTGTCAATAGTTTCTAGTCACAGATTAACTAATAGCTGACCAACCGAAAACTAGAAATTGACCATACGGTCTGGCCTTCTTCTGGCTGTTTTTGTCGATTTTCCGAACTTGCAAAAATCGGGTTT
>CAKNYM010053335.1:37705-56016 GCA_932195095.1 Andricus curvator | reverse complement strand
TATTAACTTCGAACTGAATTGGACATTTTGTTGAGTTTTTGGAACTTATTAATTAGGGGTGGGTTTTTGGGGTCCGGCCGAGATGTTTGGCCACCACCATTATTCAGGGGAGTAAAAAGGAGAATTTTTGAGGATGTTAAATACCTTAGATTGTATTAACTTCTGCCTGTTTTTGTCGATTTTCCCAATTCGAAAAATCGTTTATCAATAGGGGTGGGTTTTTGGGGTGTGAGCGAGGTTTCTGAACATCAACAAATTTCGTCTGGTGTTGAATGCTAACGGTCAGACTTATTACTTTGTTGAATACATATTAACTTTATCAACTTTGTAGTCGACTTTGCTGTGACACCTACGAAAATCACTTTAGGGGTGGTTACTCAACCCCCAAATGAAAAATTTGGCGATATTTTTGCTTGAAATATATTTTTATATTGCCAAAAACAATTTCAGCAAAAAAAATTTCGTTAAAAAATTTTTTTTTTTCATCGTTCATATGAACGTTCAGAACTTTTTGGTCATCGTCTGCGCCGCATTACCCGCTTGAGTATGGTATTGAAATAAGATTTTCATTTGTAGATGAAAATCTTAAAAATAAAAAAAATATTATTAACGTTTTAATACACTTGGAGCCAAATACTACAAGCTTCAATACTTTTTTCGCAACTTTCATAATAGAGGAGAAACACACAAAACAAACAGCATATTCAAGAAGGAATTTTCATTTCTATTGACACTCACAAGTTGCACAAAGCTGCTAAAATATATATTTGAAATTATTTCTTTAAATTTTGCAGAAAAATTCCCCATTTTTTTGTAGTGCAAATTTATGGTTTTCTATAAGTGTGAATCTTATAAAAACAGTTTATAAATCATTTTCAACAAATGGTATACAATTTGTTTATAGAAAAATATAACATATTATATATTTATAACATATTTCTACAGAAATATGTTATGAATGAAAATTTTGAAATAAATGTTAATTAACAGCGCAGGTTTTTGATAAAGACACACTCAGAAAACGATTTGGTTGAATCAACAAAATTTATGTTGGTTGAACCATAGAATATGATTATTATATGGACATTGGACAACAAAATATTTGTTTGACCCAACTAGATTTTTTTTTTTTTAACCAAATATTTTGGTAGATGGAGTATTTGGTTGATTCAACAGAACAATTTTGTTGAGTGTACTGAAGCTTAATTTTTTCAATTATACAATGTTTAAATAAGCTTTAAAATAGCATTGAAAATTAAAAATTCTCAAATTGTTAAAGTTCTGAACTAAAAACTTAAAATACATTGGTACCTACTTAAAAATTCAATTTTTTTAAAATTGGGAACATGTATTTTGACACTAAAATGAACCATTGCTTCTCAATTGTAGCTCTGATTGATATCCAGGTCTGATAGGATTTTAAGCTACATCGGCCATTTAGAAACGGTTTTTTTTAGTTTAGAGATTTAAAATAAAAAAATTTACGTACTTAAAAATTGGGAACATGTATTTAGACACTAAAATGAACAATTGCTTCTCAATTGTAGCTCTGATTGATATCCAGGTATGATAGGATTTTGAGCTAGATCGGCCATTTAGAAAAGGGTTTTCTTTATAGTTTAGAGATTTAAAATAAAAAAATTTACCTTCCTTATATGAGAAAAACTTTTTTCATATTCAAAATACAAGAATACTGTATCTAGTGTACTTGCTTGCATCTTTGAGACGCATCGATCGACCTACTGTTGAACCTTTTATGACCCACTAGTACCGATTTACGATGTTTCAAAAAAATTTGGGTATTCTATTTATATCAGAAAAACTTTATCTCTTATTAAAAATACTACAGTACTGTATCTGAAATGTTTGTTCGCGTCTTCGAGACACGTCGAATGAATTAATGACGTACCTTCCATTACCTCTTATGGTCTAGCAATACCGATTCATAAATTTAAAAATATATATATTGTTTATTTTCTTGGTATGAGGAAAACTTTTTTAATATTGAGAATACAAGAGTAATGTATATGATATGTTTGTTCCGGTCTTCGAGACATATCGATACTATCGAGCTCCCAATTGAAGAACCTTCCATGACCTACCATAATCTACCAATATTGTCCTTAAATTTTTTAACAAAATTATTTACCTTCTTTATAAGAGGATTTTTTATATTGGGAATATAACAGTACTGCATTTGACGTAATTTGTTGTGTCTTCAAGACGCGTGGATTGATCTATTCACGAACTTTCGACCATCATTCTTGATTAATCAATAGCGACTTACAAAATTTAAAAGATGTTTACATTGTTTCTATGAAGAAAACTTTGGTTTTAATTTGGAATATAACACTACCGTAATTTACAAAGTTATTAATTGTAACAGAACACATCGATTGACATTTTGGTGGGCTCTCTGATTTTCTGAAAATATAAGATTTTCGGTAAGACAGAAACATAAGCTTGAAAAATATTGAAGGTATCCATTTTTTTTTCTTTTGTTAGGGAAAAACCTGTCTCTATAAGGAAACAAATTTATTTGATACCTACGAGGAAGAAAAATGCTCATAAAATGAGCACAAATATGAGTACACTCATAGTGAATACGTCCATAGTACTTCGCAGAGCTATTTTACAACGTTTTCAAAATTGAAACGTATTAAATTTGAAAATATTTAACAATGAACACCAATTATCGAGGATATACATCAATAATTGTCGAGGATCGCTAGATATTTTTTATGATAAATAGTGAATTATAATACAAAGGAAAATAAAATCAATATTATAATAATGTAGGCACACTAAACTACAAATATTCTTATCACAATTTTTATCAGAACGTTTTAATTTTCTGTATAAAAATACATATATAGAAATAAAATTGGATTTGGTCCAAGCAAAAACTTTCACAGTTGTAACAATTATCGTTTATAAAAAAGACGATGTCAAAACTTGAGGTTGTCTTAATTCTTCACCAATTGTTGCCTAACCCTATAGCAATTTCATGTAATATCAAATAAAATTTGAAGTTATTAGATAGGTGGTCTACCATTGGAAAAATAAAACGTATCAATAGTAGCCCTATTTTGTTGCAAATTGTCCAAAAAGTATGATGTGCTTTGTTAATCGAAAGAGTGGTTCTAATCACAGGTATATCAATTTATATTAATTTCAAGTAAGTATTTTATAGCAGGAGACGGTTGTGAATAATGGCACCCTCCGCCTTATAGATAATAATACCTTTTACAAATCACCACACAATAAAAATTGAAGGAAGGAACGCCAACTGGCTCGAATATTGTTTGAGGAGGAATTTCCTGCTGAAAGTATAGTGATCTAAGGCAAAATAAATGGTATACGAAAGTCTGAGGAGAATATAGAGATACTTCAGATACTATATGATCTAAAGATGAATGAATACTCACAGAAGCTGAAAATAGCTCGGAAGAAACCAAAATACTTCTTCCGTAAAGTGAAGATAATGATAGTGAAAAATCTTAAAAGTATTCTTCGAAGCATGGTGGTTGTGGTTATGGGCGGCAATGCACTGCAAAAGGTTGTGTTGAATCATAATGATGCAGTAAACCAAGCGTGAAAAGAATTCGAAATTTGCACCAGAAGGAGAAACTGAAAAAAGTGTTGAAATTGCGAGTAAAAGCAGCGACCTAGAAGCTCTGTTAATGAGCTAATTATCTTTGAAATAAAAGGATTAAAAGATACTGCGATCATCGGCCTCGAAAAAGTAACTTCTAAAAAGGTACACCAGGAACGCAAGTGACTATAAGGCAGCTGCGTAAATTAATAATAATTAATCCAGGTTTCAATTGAATGGTGAGCCCGCTGTTTACGTCAAATGTCGCCCTCTTGGCTAGATATAGGTTATACTTGAAATTTCGAGTCGTTATGTTAGTTCATTAATTTTAATATAAATTTTGCAGGGTATATAATTGTCTTAACAGTATAAATTATAGAAAGACTATATGTGAGCGAATTTCATATGTAAACAATTTTTTAAATAATATACTCAATGAATCAAATATGTTTATATTAACTTCACACATATTTTCTTACTATTTATATTGTCACATTACAAATATAATATTAAAATTAATTAACCTAAAAAATGTTTAATCCCATTAAATTTTTAGTTACAGTCACTGAAAATAACTGAATTGCAACAGAATTTTCTGAAGTATGTGACTAAAGCTTTATGCAGTTATGCCGAAATTCCTGTTCCTGCACTGAGAAAAATGAATAGTTGGGGCTACTACCTTTTTATTAGTAAAGCATTCATTGGTTCTTACAACTGTTCAGTTAGTAACACCAACTAATCAAGTAGTCGGTTTAGGAAGCCGTTTGTAGTACTCGTGACTAGTTTACATTAGTAACGTTTTAGTAGTCAAAGTTACTAATAAATTAGTCATCTGTAGGGGAGAGCGGGGCACGGGCGGCACCCTAACTTTGAGTGAATTTTTTAACATTAATAGTATTTTTTACACTGTCCAAAAAAAATCAACAAATAAAATGAATGTTTATAAATGAAATTCTATTCGAATAAAAATTTAAAACGAACGCGTTTAATTTGTAGAAATAAAAATAAGCAGGCGTCAAAGTGGGGCACAGAAGGTCTCTGCGGGGCAGGCAATGTCATCCAGGTGGGGCACAAATGGCACGGTAAACTCGCGAATAAAAACGAGATCGATAAATGGTACTTTTTTGAATAGTACTACAAAATATAAATAAATAAAATAAAATATATTTTTTATTTAATAATTAACTTTGATTATTTTTTGGAAGTTTTATTATCACATTTGTTTTTATTTTATACAAATTTTATTATAGCTAAAGAGATGAAATGTTAATATTTAAATGTGAGATCTAAAATATAATAATAAAATATATTAATATTTATATATTAATATTAACGAAGTTTAGAATTTTTAAGGAAACCCCTTATTTAATCGACTTCTTCCAGACCATTTATACATTTATTTACATAAATGGTCTGGAAGAAGTCGATTAAATAAGGTTTTTCCCTAAAAATTCTAAATTGTTATTCCCAGACGTTAAATCAAGAATATTTACATCACGAAAATTCTTGTCATATATTAACGAAGTTGTTTTAAAGATGAGATTAAAAATCAGCTGTTCTCTCTGAACACAGCTTAGAACGGCGCGAGTGTGACATGTCGTGCCCCACCTTAGGGTGCCGATCTCTGCCCCACCTCGATACTTTATTTATTTTTTAAATAACTATTTAACTACATGTTTGAGAGAAGTGGTTAAAAAAATAAATTAAAGTTCGAGTTTCAAACTTTAGAATAGACCCAGTTTTAAGGATTATTGATACTTATTTTTCCTTTTCACGAACGTTCGAAATTCGATGGCGCATCCGATTTTTATGCTCCAAATTTCAATCACTAGAATTTTATTTCATTTTTTACAAAATAACAAATTAATTGGTTTCAAATACAACTATGCATTTAGTAGATGCCAATAAAAAAGAAATTGATTTTTTTTTACTCATTTTACAAGTTTTTAGAGGGGTGCCCAGCTTATCCGCCCTGACGTCAGTGCCCCGCTTTCCCCTACTACTAATTGATTTTTCTGAAAAATTGAAGTAGGTGGCTTAACTATTTTATTTGCTACCGTGGTTGGTACGACTGAGAATGCGACAAAGGTACCAACATACCTGCGTTAAAACAAGGGAGAACGTTTAGACATGGCCGTCATAACTCGTTGCTCACTTGATCTCTCGTTAATCATTTATTGATGGAAGTATGAGAAGTGTTGCAAAGTTTAGGCTTCGGGGATTATATCGAAGCATTTGAATGTATGTATAAGAAATTCAACAATCAAACGAGTTTTAAGTTTTACTGGAAATCCTAACCTACGAAGTGCATCTGCAATTAGAAAGATCCCAGTGGGCATAGGGACATATTTTTTTAGAACGTCTTATCAGCTGAACTGACATCAGCGTCTCTAAGATGTCCCAAAAAAAGATGCCCGCGTGTCCACTGTGATCTTTTTAATTCAGATTTTGATAGTATAGTGACAGATATTTTAATTAGTCCCTGTGACAAAAAGAAAATATTTAAACCTACAAATTTGTTAGTAGACACGAAAACTATATTAGTAAGTTGAACTACCTACAGATATTCGTTTTGACGAACTGAAATAGTTATAGTCTACCTAATAAAATAGTAACGGCAACTACTCGTCCCCCAACTAACAAAAATAGTTCTCACTACTAAGTAAATAGCAGTACCATTATTTACTAACTAAAATAGTTGTCCCAAAAATTTTATTAGTTGTCCCAACTAATCTTTTTTTTCAGTGTGTTTAGGAAAATTTAGAAACGATTTTTTGCATATAGCTTTAGTGACGCGTCTCTGAAAATTCCTAAAGGAATTTCGAACAGTGCACCTGATACATTTATTTCTCGTAGCACAGATCTAATACACAACGAATTGTCGTTTAAAAAAAAACCTGGTGGAATAGAAACCATAAGGGTTACGCCATTGCATGTCGTATAAGCTCCGTTGGGCAGTACTCTACTTGATATCCCAGGGGCAATATGCCTCTGCACTTTTAGACTTTTTCTAAATAAATCTGTGTAGGTACACGTGAGTACGTATCATCGACATATATGCGCGCTTAAAGCGTAAACAAGAACAATGGGTGCCCCCAGGGAGTCCTCGCATCCCCTAATTAAGATTGGCCTTGTTTTTAGCAAGCCGCAACATGATTTGCAGGTCCCTCATCATCATCAGACAGGACCCTCGCGCCCAGTATCGATCGACTTTGCGATTATCGAGTAGTCCAATCTTTAACTTTTTGCACCTCACTTAAGGCTTTTAATTACCCCTAACATTCTTTCGAACCATTTTGTGATTATTTGTGAATTCAGAAAGTTTACAATCTTCAGAGAAAAAACCCTTATATGAAAAATAATATAATAGTCTATAATCGATATAATCCGTGAACAGGGTGTCTACACTGTTAAAAATTTCCGCGTAAAACATTCACTAAATGTATTGGAAGTTTATTTCCGAAATCTGGGGTAAAGCTACAATACATAATGTTGTAGTTTTCAAATGCAACGGATCATGCAGCGATATAAACGCTACAATACATGTATTGGAATTCTCGACGGTGACTTCACGATTTACGACGCTTACAATATGTACATGTATTGCAATTTCGGCATTCCAATACCGTGTTTGCAATTTTGCCCTACGCTTGTATTGTAGAAGTGTTGGAGAATGCCAAACATTTTTAACAGTGTACTCAATGGATGATTTTTAATTCCCGGACATTTCTCGGTTTTCTCCCGGTCAATTTAAAACAGTCCAAAAGATTTGAATGATTTTGAACGACTTTTGAGGATTTCAAGAGATTTCTAAACAATTTGAAAGATTTAAAAGATTTCTGATTTGGAACAGGGAATTAAATAAGTAATCATAATTAATTAATTAAATAAGTGCCAACGTTCGAATTTTACAGGAGACAAAAAAACTATTTAGCTTAACTAATTAAACTACCAGCTATTACTTAGATCTATCGAACCATATATCCTGAAAGAAACAACCACCACCGAGAAAAACTCTGGTTAAATGTAAGCGTGTGCCAAAAAACCCGATTTTGTCTCAGAAAGAGTTACATGACTCTTTTATTTTTTAATTTAAAAACAACACAATAAAATACTTTCGAACTAGGACTTAACTCTATTAAATCGCGAAAGAACCACTTTAAAAACAACCATCTGCAGAAAACAAACCTTGTCAAAGAACGGCGCGTCCCAAAAATTCTTCAATTCTGAGTTGGAACATCAGATAATTTCATAAGAATTACAATTCTGATTAGAAACAGAGAATTTTGAAAAAGAATTATAATTCTGAATTTGAAGAAATTCCCGTTCCCGGTCCTAAAGTCTAAATTCTAAATCATCATTTTTCACTAAAATCCCCTGTTCCAAAGTGAAAATTATAATTCTTTACGCGAATTCCTTGTCTGAAAGTCGAAATTATAATTCTTTACGCGGAAATTCCCTGTTCCAAGTCAGAATTATATTTATTTACATCATTTTCTATTATAATTCAGAAATATAGTAACTCCATTTTTCTAAAATTTGGAAGAATGTTTCAAATTCTGGAAAATTTTTATTCGCAAAAAAAGAATTTTTAAATTTTTTAAAAATTCTAATTTGGAACAAGAAATGTTCAGAATCGGGCGAGTTCTGACATTGAAGAGAGATCTTTTTTTATAAATTTGCTTTTTATGAATCAGAATTAAATTAAAATTATTTTCCGAAATTTTCATATTCCATGTCAAAAATTACCTGTTCCAAGAAAAATGGATAATTCTTTACGAAATTCCCTGATATAAACTACGAATTATAATTCTTTACGGGATTTTTTTTATATCTAATTTATTTACTGCCCGTCTAATCTCAAAATTATTATTTTTATACAAAATTCCCTATAACAAGTCAGAATTAAATTAATTTCCAAAATTCCCTGTTCCCAGTCCGAATTAAATTTTTTTACAAAATTTTCTATTATAATTCTGATCATATATTATAATCACTGAAAACAATTTAATTAGAAAAATATAAACAGAGTTATGTATTGATAGTAACGAAAATCCACGATTAATTTTGCTTGAAGATTTTTTTGCCTATATTGTAAATTTGAATGTTTTTTAAACAATTGTATTACTTATTCACGTGAATAACCGAAAATTGGATTCAATATCCATCTTCAATCACGATTTCTAAATCTGATTAATTTCTTCATTTTTCATTATGTATTATTTAATTTTATGCTGCGCTCAGCGCTTCGAGTAAAAACTGCTTTAATTATTAATAATTTGCACCACCTTATAAAAACAAAATTTCATTATTATAAACTAGTTAAAAAATATAAAATAGGGTAAAGTTATGGTAGGAATTTCAATTTGAGTGAATTACATTTTAAAATAAATATCTAAAAAAATATTTATGAAAAATAATTAGGAATGTTTTGCGATATGTAAAATATTCTCAGAAATGGCGCGCGTGTCGGCCTAACCATTTTGTCGTATGACAGGTTGGTAAATATTGACGTAAGTAACGGTGACAATTGTCACTTTAGTTTTCGCTTGGCAGCGTGAGCGGGGTATAAATTTTTCGTGCAAACGGAATTCCATTTTCTTCCATTCTTGTGAATCAGCTACAGGTGTGTAAATATTTTGGAAAGTTCAACCGATTAAGTGCGTTGGTTTCTGTATTCTGTGTGCTTTCGCCTGATAAAGTCCATTTTTTCATTCGGATTTGTTTCGTATGCGTAATAGCAAGAAATGTGTGAGCATTCGTAGTGGTCCTGAGTCGGCACCAAACAGGTGGTCCTGAGTCGGCACCTTTTTTTTGTTATTTGTGTGTTATTTTATTTTGTTGTGTTTCAATTTCATGTCACTCTTTTTTTTCAGTTTGGTTGTGTTTTGACTGCATTTTGCTGGTCTCTGGTAGGTGTCCATCCTATGAATAAAGTTTGACAATATTCTGCATGTTTTTTCATTGTAAATGGTTTGAATTTTTCCATTTCCTCCTAAAACTTACATAACCTGCCCCTTTTCTTGCATTCGAGTGGAAAAAATGATGTGCTGACTCATGACCAGGGGGTGCCGGCTTAGGACCACCATTTTGAGAAATATCAAAAATCGAGTTCTTCACTTTGCGCTTCTTTCCGACTGCAAAAATCACTCCACACTGATCCAGGCGACATAGAATTGTAGATAAAGGATCGTGGTACCTGACCAAAGACATTAAAGCGCCATTAAACCCAGTTTACCCTCTGTTTTCGACAAATGTGTTCTGGTTTGTAAAAAAAAAATTTTGAAAATTGTCTTTTTCAATTTTGTACAAAAAACTTGATCGACTTATGTTTTATTTTATAAATGAATTCAAATAAATTCAAGTAAATCAAAATCACATTATACATATAAAATTTATTGTTATATTTTGAATTTATAAATTCACTACATTGATTATTATTACAAATAATATTTAGGAATATTAAAAATAATAGCACTGTAGTTGTTGCATGTTTATCATATTTTTTAAATTCCGGTCACTGAATCAGATTCACGGCCATTTCTCGGTTTTCCCGATTTCGCGGTCAGGTAGACACTCTGATGAAATAAAATCCCAATTAAAAAAATAATTATTTCCGTGAAAGTATACCGTATCCCAGAACAGAAAGAGTCCAATTGGTGAAAATTCTAATTAATCCGGAAGCTCATTCGCGATAATGAGCCTAATGAATTCATTACACTGTAATTAATACGTTTCTCGCAAAGAGGGGGTAGTAATTACCCTTCTCGTGGGGTTGAAGGCAGTACGTCGAGGACCATTGTTGGGCTTTTGGGATTTTATCCCATTATGCGGTTCGTGAATGCTTGCTGCAAATGGGCCCTATCGCTGTCACGTGGACAAAGCGCCCTCTGACGTGGTTATGACGGCAATGCGATACCCTCAAATAATAATCATCGGTCGCGCAATAACGATGATAATAGCAGCACGGGCATTTTTCTGAATAGACATTCATCTTGGCCATCGAATCTGAATATGGATTTTTTTCCTGTTGCTTGCCTTTGTCGTCTTGCCACCCTCCCCCAACCCCACCTTTCCCAGAGGACAGAAAGACTGTTAGACTGCAGCTCGACTTACCCCTTTTACTTCCTTCCTTATCACCCTCTAGTCGGCTTCTCGGTCGATTTTGAGTTTCAGATTTCTACGAGATGTCTCATTTCATATCGGGAAAGGAAACTCTATTACAATATTTATGTTTTTTTTAACTTATATTAAATCTTGAGCTTTGAGAATGAAGATAGGATAACATCAATAGTGAGCCACCTAAGGTTAGGATTATACATAGCGCTCCATATAAATAGACTGTTAGGCCGGGAAAAGTTGATACGCGTAGATTAATATTCTTCTTATTTTACACTTCTTGTCTAACCTATAATTTTTCCCACAAGTGCATCTCTAGAAGTATTAAGAGTGTAAGTAAAATAAAGATGTGTTAACATTATCAGTGAGCCACTCAAAATCATTACTGAGCCACGCGTAGTGTCAATAGTGAGCCAGATAAATCGATAAAGAAGAATAGTGTTCGAAGACAGCGCCATCTAGTAATTCTTTTTTGTATTGAGTTTCGTCGGTAATATAGCATATTTTTTATACGGCTCACTAATGGCGATGAAGAATTAAATATGATAAATATAATAGTGAGCCATGCTGGCTCACCATTGAATAACCTTTAGCAACCAGATTCAATAGATTGGCCATCAATGAAAATCCCTTTTTCAAGTGTTTTCTCAAATATTTGGTGACACAATATAGAATTTACATCTTCACCTGGTGAATCATCTTCACAGGCACGGAAATAGTGATTATTTTTTATGGGACTGACAGATATAGCTAATTTTTACGCTAAATAGCATGGCCACTAAAATCAGGCGCGCTGATCACAATTTGACTTAAATAGGCGAACAAAGGAATACTTCAAATTTTCATTAAATCCAATCTTCAAATTTTTTTGAAAAATTCCCTGTTGATCCTAAAAAGCTGAAAATTTGGAAGCCACTAAGAAAGTAACTATGCAAAATCCAAAATAATTTGAGGTAAAGAGAAAATTTTCAAATTTTCATAAACCCCAAGCTTTAAAATTTATCGCAGACATGGGAAAACTTCAAATTTTCATAGAAACCAAATATTGAATTCGTTTTAAATTCCCTGTTGTTCATAAGAAGCTGTAAATATTGAATTCTGTACGGAAGTAATAATGCAGAAGTTAGACAAAATGTTATCGATGTAATAAAGTTAATTTCAAAGTTTCCGTATGCCGTATAGTGAATTGGAGGAAAAAATACGAAAATGTCGAATTTTCACCTCAATTATAACTTAAAAATTGTCTACACAATTCCCTGTCGTTCCTAAGAGGCTGCAAATGTTGAATTCTCTAAGAAAGTAACTATGCAGAAGCTAGAAAAATTTGAATCAATGGATCGGAGTCCATTTCACAAGTGTTGTAGTTATTTTGAAAAATATAGGAAATTTTCCAATTTTCGCCCCGACTCTGACATTAAAATTTCTGAAAAAAATTCCTGTTGCTCCTAAGAGGCTGCTAATGTTGAATTATCTATGAAAGTAACTATGCAGAAGCCAGAGAAATTTGCATTGATGCAATCAAGTAAATTTTGAATGTGGTGTAGTGAATTTGCGGCAAACATACGAAAATTTACAATTATCACACTTACTCCATCTTTAAAATGATTATATTTAAATTATTATATCGAAACTTTTAGCTAAGCAATGAGCATTTTAGATGAGCAAATGAAACTCAAAAATAAAATAATGCAAAAATGCGGGGGAATTGGAACGATGGGGAGGGGGTGCAATTTCAAGTGGTGAGGAGCAGGAGGTGGTACATAGGTGGATGGAACGGAAGTCGGAGAGGGAGGTTCTAGGAGGAGAGGGCAGCCCAGGGATCAGGGGTATATGCCCTCTCTGGCTTCATTTATAAAGAAGGGTGTGGGTATATAGGTTGAAGGAGAGAGTGGGTAATGCAGGGGAGGTTAAGGGATGGGGGTGGCCGATGATTGATAAGTTCAAATGGGTAGGTAGATGGAGGAGAGGGGTTAAAGAGGTGAGGGTATATAGAAGAGGGGTTACGAGGGAGGGAGGAGGCATAAAACGAGATGTCGAGAGCAAGGGGAGGGGTGGTAAGCTAAGAGAGGATGAGAGAATGAGAAGAAAAGGGGGTGAATGGATACAGGTGAAGGGGCAATGAGGGAGGGGGGAGAGTGACTGAGGTATGGAAGAAGGTATTAAAAAAAGTTTTACTATCTGCGCAAAAATCACATCCGTGTAT
The DNA here is from genome assembly GCA_932195095.1 of Andricus curvator. Taxonomy (NCBI): domain Eukaryota; kingdom Metazoa; phylum Arthropoda; class Insecta; order Hymenoptera; family Cynipidae; genus Andricus; species Andricus curvator. The sequence continues at coordinate 43,099 of CAKNYM010053335.1, read as the reverse complement.
AATAAGCTATTGGTGTTGTGGGTGGTCTGAAAATTTGCTGACGGCGACTTAAGAGCTTTTGATAGTAAAGCAACGATTCATCGAGTGTTGTACGAGGGTAGCTGACTGGTTACGTAATATGCCATGGTAAATCCGCAACGAGGCAACCCTCTTGTTAGTTCAGCCTTTCGTTGCGCGGGGTTAAGCATCGTTCGCGCGTGAAACAAGGAGACGTACCCGAAGCGTGTGTACCTAATGCCAGAGGCAAGTAAAAGAAAATATAACCGCTTTTCCCGCAACAAATCGGAAAAATTATTTTAAAAAAACAGTAGTGATAAGAATTTATTAGCATCATGTATTATACATATATATGTTGAAATATATTTTAAAGTCCTATAGAGATAAAATGAATTTGAGGTAAATTTAAATTGCTATGAAGAAATTACGCAAATGATAAAAGTGGGTTTTATACGTTATATCAGCATGCTATCGCGACAATCTTTATTTTTTTTATCGCAAGGACGTGCAAACCGGTGTGAGAATATGGCAGCTGTGATTCCCAGAAATAATCGAAGTAGCCGTGATGAGCGTGCATCAAGGGAATATACCGAAAAACCGGAGTTGGTCCCCCGTTCGAGCGGCCAATTTAAGTTAATGACCTATTTTGGGCGGGGCACACTTCAGTATACGCCTACCTCAGTCTTCCAGAATTATTATTAACGTGGCATAATCAAGAAACGAGAAATTTGTAGACATATAAGACAACTAAATAATATACCATATATAGCACCGATTTTTATTAAGCGTTTATCGCGCCAAAAATAGGTAACTGGTTTTCAATCATATTAATTGCTTACTATAATTGAAAGTTACATAGATCAAAAGAAGTCACATCTTTCAAGAAATATTTCTTTCGCTCTTTACATATGTCACAATCAAAAGTGTACTTAAGAGTATTTGGGAATTTAATCAATGATCAAATATTTAAAGAGGAAGCCTTCTCTCGGTCATTTTTTCTTCAATGGTTTTCATTGACTTAATGACACTTTTTTAGTCAGTTAAAACTTTCGTAAAACTTTTTGTCATTTTTACAGCTCTTCTCGTCTCGTTTGAGACTAGTAAGTCGCGTTAGTCAATAGACGAATATGCAGGGAAAAAAATGTGACTATCCTATGGAACTTTTTGTTTAAATTATAAAAACCAATTCAATGTGAAGACAGCATGAAACTAAAAAGATCTCCTTGACAACGAATTTGGAAAATTTACATTCTGAAGATATGCGAAATTGATGTTTGATCAACCCTATTTTTTTGAGTAAGCAATCTGAATTGCGGAACTAATAAGGTGCCTTTGAAAATGTATTAATCGCGATTGTCTGAAGTTTGACACCAAGGGTTTCTCAATTTTTGAAAACAAAATTTTCATAAATTTAAGGAAAGGGAATGTCGATGTCATAACGTGTGAAGCTGTCTCAAATAAAAAAATGTATAATTAATTCTATATTTCAGTTATGTTTTGTCAATGAGTGAAATAATCTGCTGGTATCGATAGACAACTTATATTTTGTTCCGTGTATAATTTTGATTGTTAGTAACCATTGCAAATACGAAATACATTTATTTCGAAAGAATGGACTCCATGGTACTTTTTTGTGAGCCATTAACCGCCATTAACTTCTTGATCAAACAACAATATAATGGACTCTAGTTTGTCGATGTCACGATAAAAAAATTGGGTGTCATTTTTGCTTCTGTTGCGCCCCTATGGTTATACGCGTTACATCTCTTGTCTCCAATACAATATCGTCGAAGTAGGGCAGCTGTAAAGTTCACCGGTCTGAAAGATACTTTACAGAAAAAGAGAGCCATAATTTGAGAATAAACGTTTGCGCGTCCGAAGAACATCCTCTTGTTAATTGATACCTGTTGGAACGAATCAAATGATGATCGAGTACCTCTCAAGTCAGATTTGAGTCGTCAACGTGATGGAATCTGTACAACGATTAACGCACATACACATACATATACGCATAATCCTCACACATGTTAAATCGCAAGTAAAAATGTGCAAGATTTATAAATTCAGATTTCATGCAGGGAAATTTCGAAAGCTGCAAAATTTATAATTTATAACTAATAAATTTGGAAAAGTTAAAATATGGTAATTTAAAAATGAGCGTAATAATTGTACACTAAAAAATTTGATAGATGCGAGTAATAAATTCTTTAGTCAATGAAAATCGAGGGACGGGTAGCATCCGCATTCCGTATTTACACTAAGTACTCAGGTTATTTAAATGATGAACATAAAATATTACTTTGCCAATCTGAAATTCATTAAACGAATTAAAATATTTGCGAATATTTGGATATGTTTGATTTAGTACCTATATGGTTCAAATTTCAGATTGATAAATTTGCAGCTCTTTAAATTAATGGCCTTTTAGTCGACTATTCAAAAGAATGTGGTATATATGGATTTCGTAAAATCTTGATCAGTTGAACTTGAAATTGTAAAACTTAAGAAATGTATGTAATCTTCAAAATTCAACACAGAAATACAGTGGGATCATTTTTGTTGCAGCTCATTTGTTATGTTCTCGAAATAAGATTTTTTTCTCACAATGATAATTAAATGATGATTAAATGATAAACCTCAGTGATCTTCAACTGGCAGATTTTTATACAAAAAATCAAAAAATATATTTTTTGCTCGGCCCAACTATATGTAAGCTAAGATTGCAGACTGGCGATGATTTAGGCTTCTGTTCTACTGTCCAAAAGTATAACCTAGTAAGTGCCATTTGCCGTAATGTATACTTGTGCGGACAACAGTGTTGCATTTTTATTTTAAATATTTTATTTGCAATATAAATACATGTATTCAACAAAGAACACAAATACATATATTAAAACTAAATAATTACAGATTCTATCAATGCTGATTACTTTTCACTCTAACCTGTCTAAAACGTTATAAAATTCCCCAAAGTTAACCCAATAGCTTAATCAGCGTTTTTCTGTGAAAGGGTTTTTCACCTTGATATACTTAAAAATTGTCCAATTTGAAAGCTCGTAATTTAACATTTTTAACTTTAAATCTTGAAAATTGGTTAACCTATAACAATTAATTTTTAAATTATAAAGACTTGAAACATTTTCAGTCTTGAAACGTTTTAATTGAAAATTGTTATTGTGTAGATATCCCTCGATGAAAATCGCTAGTAACTACCCATCAATTTCATAAAAAAAAAACTTCGTATCTCCCCTGTTTACATGAAAACGTCTGAGCGTTTTAGCAGCGAGCGGAAAGTAAGATTGTTATTGAAGCCTCCCGGATTTGAATCACTGCTAATCCTTTTTGGGGATGAGGAGAGAAGGGAAATGAATGCCAGATTTCCGTGAGTGCAGATGCGCGATTAGTGAAGTTATATTCTGATTTCCGAATCAAACGAAGTTAGTTTCAACAAATTCTATTCATTGCCGCATTGCCGGCATCACAGCTCGACAGAGAGGCAATAATCTTGGAGCAAAGGCAGCTTTGCGTCTACGCTTTGCGAGATTAAATAAACGAGGCCCTGTGCACGCAAGCTGTATGCTATGATTGCTATGTTATATATATGTATACGCTATGTATGTACTATGGTATAGTATGCTATGTGCTATGTGGCTTATGGTAGGTAAGCATATACACATATGCACATAACAACATCACACGCATAAGAAAACTTAAAGGCCGTCGGCACACTGGCCGCGTGGGCGGCGAACAGTAATTAGCATACTCCGATCAAAGCACCATGACACGTGTGGAAAATTAACGACAACAGTCGACGAAATGGCGATGGCTCTTTCGAAAGGGCTCGTCTTGTTCAGCGCCTTTCAGGATTCACACCTCATCGCCTTTGGAAAAAGAGTTGTTTCACATATTGCTTTTTTACTTTGATTTTTAATATTATATGATGTCAAGACTAAAAGTCATGACTTAAGGTAGTGGAGAGTGGGGTATGGGCGCGCTTTGACTTAACTGCCCTATAAATAATTATAGAAATGTGATTTTGATGTGCGTATTTTTTAAGGTAAAGCTCACACCATCAGGAAACATATTTTATTACTCAAATAAAATATAAAAAGTATAGAAATTATACAATATAATAATTTTGGAGAGTATATAATGTAACGAAGAAAAATTACTCCAGACATTTTCAACAGTGTCCGCTAGACACCCTGCAAATGATTGAATTTTATTAATTGATGGTTTATTTTTTCGGGGGCAGCGTTCTCTTTAACTCTAATTTTCCATTTTTGAAAGTAAATTTGTCTACGACTGAAAACGGTAAAAGAATTCTTTTTAAAGAATACATTTTTTTAAGAAATAACTGTATTTGCAGATTGTTTACTTCATTTCGAAATTGAAAACAGTAAAATTGTAGGGAATATTTTCCCCGAAAAAAAGCCAGGATTTATTAAAAGTCAACCATTTTTTTTATATTGAGGTAAGAAGCGACAGTAAGCAAAAATTGAAGTACAAAAACTATTGTTAAAATAATTATTTTTCATAATTTTAAAACCTTTTTCATAACAAAAAAATATGTTTTCTTTCATAATACATGACTTATAATATTAGTTTAATGCCAAAATCATACAAGACTTTTTTTTCAAGATACCTAATTTTTGATGTACTTGAAGTTACGAACGTTCATATGAACGAAATTAAAAAAATTATTCTTCGAGTTTTTTTCGCTTAAATCAATTATAAGGGCAAAAAATAATATTCTGTCGGAAAGAATTGTCGAATAAAATTTTTTTAAGGGGTTAACTACCCTAGCACATAATCCATTATTCAGACCTGCCTAATACAAGTTTGATTGTCGATATTTGAAAATTTAAGAACGTGAAAACCCCTCTTTTTTTATTCTGCGAATCATATCGTAGGTGAGAATGTTCGGCAAGACCCCTAAAACCCACCCCTATTGTATGCAGATCTAAAATGTTAAAAATGACAATTTTGATTGTCGATATTTGAAAATATAAAAACGTCAAAAATCTTCTTTTTTTATCCCACGAATTATAGACTAGATGAGAATGTTCGGCAAGATCCCTAAAAACCACCCTTATGGTATGCAGACCTAAAATGTTAAAAGTGACCATTTTGATTGTCGATATTTGAAAATTTAAGAACGTCAAAAATCTTCTTTTTTTATCCCGCGAATTATAGAGTAGGTGAGAATGTTCGGCAAGACCCCTAAAAACCACCCCTATTGTATGCAGATCTAAAATGTTTAAAATTTCCATTTTGATTGTCGATATTTGAAAATATAAAAACGTCAAATCTGGTCTATAATTCGTGGGATAAAAAAAAAAGATTTTTGACGTTTTTATATTTTCAAATATCGACAATCAAAATGGTAATTTTTAA
>CAKNYM010053335.1:0-23494 GCA_932195095.1 Andricus curvator | reverse complement strand
TTTTGCGAGCCGAAATCATGTCCAAGTTAAGTGATTATTCGTCGTACAATGGATAGTCTATCTGTAACGTCAGTCCCACCAATACTTCTGTTACTGCGTGGGGCAATATTATAATTTTTAATCCCTGGCAATTTGCGAAAAGCTTTAACATGTGAGGATTTCTTGAAAATTTTGAAATTCCTTCGAAGCCATAAAAAATCAATTGAAAATTCCTACTAATGGAGAGCGGAAAAAATCGTAAAATATTTGAAAATCTTTGAAATTTCCTGAAGCGTTATTATTTTCTTCAAATAGGCTCTTGAGGTTTGAAAAATAGTTATATATAGACATACATTAAATTTTCTCCTGCTTGAAATATTAAAATAGTTATATTAATTCCGAAATATAGGATTTGATGCAAGTTTTGTATCGATAAGATTTATTAGAATTTTAATGAAAATATGATAGAAAAGTATGGGATTTCTAGATGGATAGAATTTTATAGAAAGGTCTATCAAATGTGCTTGTAGATTTTGATTGAATTTTCCCTAAAATGTAAATATAGAATTTTCTTCAATATCATGTTTGTTTGGATAGAGAAGCTACCAATTTTATCATTTTCTTTACTTTTTTCAGAATGGCAGTCTTTTGTTTCTTACTTTCTTTATATCGATACAGATTTTCGTATCAATTAAATACCCTTGCAGCAAAAACGATACCTTCGAATTTAGTGTAATTATAAAAATAATTCGCAATATCAAGAAACATCTATGAGAATTCTTTTTCGACACAAGAATTTTTCGAAAAGTATTGTTTTGTATTATTTTGAATGTAAATCCTGCGGACGTGCAGGAATTGCTGTTTACATGTTGCTCGACAGCTCGAAGTGGAGGTCTTTGCGAAGCACCAAAGGGGTTTCTCTTTCTTTTTTCTCTTTTTCTTTTTTTCTTCCCTGGGGTTTCCCCCGTGATCCAGATAAGATAAACATCGTGCCGGGTGGCCGTCATCCCTAATATTTCTTTTTTCCCCTTTCGCCCCTTTATTTCCAGTCATGTCGACCTTCCACAATAAGCCAGGCGTATAACTGAACGCACCTGACTCTTTAAGGAAGCAGTCATTTCAAGATACTTTCAACTTAATTACTCTCATTAGCATATATTTATTTTCATCAAATTTATCTTTTTATTCTAATTTCTCAGTGTCGTGTAATTAAAAATGAGATATACTGCTACAATTACAACCAACTTTCGTTATTTATTTCCCTGTTTTTCGTATATTAAATTCAGAAGTTTAAAGTTGCAGTGCTTTAACAACCTAAGAACTTGTCTTTTGACGTTTTTTATTAATAATAAATATTATCATTGCAGCATGTACAATAAAATTCCCATTTCCAGATTTCATGATAACAAAATTTATTATGTTTACATTTTTATAAATCATTCCCAGGGATCACAGTGGTTCAGCAATTTAATTGTAGGAAAAATAGGGGACATTTTTTTTCTTTTAAAAATAATGATAAAAAAAATAAATGCGAAACTTTTATAAGAAATAAAAAAATTTGATAAACCAGAAAACAAACGCATTAATGTTTTTTTGGTCTCGCGCAATTTTTAAATTGGAATATAAAATTAATATTAATACCAAATTTTTGTATTTCATAGTATCTATTATCTAAATTAATAGACAAAAAAGTCAGGACAATATTTTTGATAATTGATGAAAATTGATATCTTAACTTCTGAACTAATATATCATATTTTTGTATGAACAATCGAACCGTTGTTAAATTAAGATATGGGAAGTCCAAAGTGGATTTATGCCAGGAAGATCATGTACAGATCAGATATTTAGCTTAAGACAGATCACAGAAAAAAGCTTGGGAGTAGGAAAGAAAGTTTTTTGTGCAGTTGTTGACCTAGAAAAAGCATTTGACCAGGTAAATAGAAGTCAACTTTGGGAAGTCCTTAGAGAGTACGGAGTCAATGGATGGCTCCTACAAGCAATAAAAACAATATATACAGGTAGTAAAGCGAGTGTAAGGGTAAATGGGAAACTGAGTGACTGGTTCGATATTATGCAAGGCGTGAAAGAAGGATGCGTTATGTCCTCATGGCTATTTATCATATTTATGGATAAGTGTCTAAGAATGGCCCTCTTCCGACAAAGAAGGTGTAGATCACGAAACAGTGAAGGTACGTGGGTTAGCTTTCCCAGATGACAACATTGTCATGGCAGAATCAATCGAGGACTTGCAAATAATGTTGAATAAACTTAATACAAGCATGAAGAACATGTGCCTCAAAATTAACGTAAATAAAACAAAAATCACGGTGTTTGAGGAAAAAAGTGAGAAAACAATGTGCACCATTGTCCTAAACGATGACAGATTAGAACAGGTTGACAAGTACGTATATCTGGGTAGCCTATTCACTAGCGACGGAAGAATATAGATGGGGAGTTAGATAGGCGCATAAATGAGGGTAGGAAGGTTATCGGTAGAGCAGGGTCTATTCTCAGAAATAAAAACATATCAAAAAAAGCTAAAATGGCAATACTTAATTCTATATTTGTACCGACTGTGCTATACGGTAGCGAGACATGGACCTGTCAAGAAAAGGATAAGAGTAAAATTAACGCGATTGGTATGAACAGGGGAGACACTAGTTGACATATGGGAAAGAAATCAGTTCAGATGGTTCGGACATGTTGAAAGAATGAAAGATGAACGACTGACGAAACAAGTGTATATAAAAGTAAAGTAAATGGCAGAATTCCCAGAGGTAGAACGCCGAAAGAATGGTTAGAATCTGTGAATGAGACATTAATCCGAAGAGACATAAGAAGCCATAGAAACACGAGAGCTTGTATGAAAAAATGCATAGACGTGAAGGAAGCTAGAGTAGTATGTCAGGACAAAGACCTTGAATACTAATGGGCCCAAGTGGAGAACCACACATAACAATTTTGTGAGGCTCTTCACTTGGGGTGATCGCTAGAGAGATTGATCAGCAACCTGGGTCGGAGGAGTGTTGCGGAACGAACGTGTCATTAATATAAATAACACGAGAATTATAGATCAATCTAAAATATCTATACCTTACACCTATCTACCTTATACCTATATACCCATCTTTACACTACTATTTTCCAACCGAGCAAGTCACGCCTACCCAGAAAGGGAAATAGCTTAATGGTATAATAAAAAAATAATTTCATTTTTTTAAATTAAAAATACCAATTTCCAACGAAAAACACTGACATATCCAAAAATTATAAAAGATTCTAAAACTGTTCAAACTTCTTTAAAATCTAATGATTTTTAAAATAAAAATTTCAATTTACGACAAAAAAAACTGAAATAATCCAAAATTATTCAAACTTGTAAATTTTATAATTTTAAACAAAAATCATTGGATTTGAATTTAATGATTTTTGTTTAAAAATACCAATTTCGGGTGAAACACACCAACATAATCTATAAAGTTGGGGCAAAATTATAAATATGCTTTGAAATCCAATAACTTTTTATTAAAAACAGCAATAATTCCCGACTAAAAACGCTAACATAACATAAAATTGTTCAAAATTATAAACCTACTTCGAAATCTAATGATTATATTGTTCAAAATAACTGATTTCCTTCAAAAAAGTTTAATACATATATGTAACCTAAACCTATTCGAAAATTTCCAATCTTGTTCGAACTGTAGTGCTTCTTGTTTGAAAATACCATTTTTTGGTGTACATTGATAACATATTATAAAATAGTTGAAGATTGAGACTCTTGTTAATGATTTTTGTTGAAAAATGATAATTTCCAGTGAAAAAAAACGAACACAACCTAAACTTTTGCGAAATATTAAGTATTCTTCTAAACTTTCTGATTTTATATTCAAATTTTCTTTAAATACTAATTTCCAGCTTAAAAAAAGGGAATAGGGGACTGACTGTGATCTCTGCATGTCTTTAAATCACTAAAGTTGTTCAAATAAAATGGAGAACTGATAAATCTTCACAGAGAAAAATATTTGGTTGGAACAACAAAACTTTCTATGATCAACGTTATTTGAGAATGAAATGTTTCAATTTCCAAATTTAGAATTTTCTTAGTTAAAAATAAATCTGCATGTTGTAACAAATTGATCTTGAAGTGAAGAAAGTGATTTCATGAAGAAAGTGGCATTTGAATCCAATTTTCTTTATGTGTGGGTTTTTGTTTTTCTGACACGAGAATGGATGTATTATTTTCTGAGGGTAAGAAACGAGATGTGCATTGGAGTACCGGAACGGAGACCAATCGGCCGAAAGAAGATATAGTGGTAGCGTTTTGCGGGGTAAATGTGGTAATTGGGCGAGTGTATAAAGCATTTTCCAGTAAATTAAGCCGATCCTGCCAAAATGGAATTTCTCCAGCTTACTGCAATACTGGCAAGCAAGAACCAAAGTTTTCCGATAGGAAAAATCTAATCAGAGTTTCCCGGATATCAGCCCGAACTCAATGACCCGTGTGTGTAGGTAAACGCTGTCATCCGCCTTACCACTCTCCTTTTTTCTTCCGAAACAATCCAGTTTATGGGTGAACTTTAATAGTCGCAAATCGAAATCTAATCCGGACAAATTAAGTTCCGAAGCCAGATTTAATAAAAAATTAATTTCTTGTTCCTGTCATTAAATTAGCTTTGCACAATTTTTTCAACTAGAATTTTAAACATGCTTTTAATAGAATTATTCGAGGGATTGATAACTCGCAAAGGCAGGTGTATAATCGTAATGAGATCTCCCGAAGTCTCTTAAAATACAGGATGTCTAGCGACATTTTTTTTATCCCTGGCAAAAATCCCGGATTTCACGGATCCGAATTATCGTTTTTCCCAGTTTCCTCTTATGATAAAAGGTACTAGAAAATTTGACATAATTAATATTCATTTATCAGGATCTGTATGATTTTACTAAGAAACTGCTTTAGGCTTGAAATGAAAAGGCAAACCATCATGTGTATCAGAAAAATGAGACATTTATTGCTTCTAAACCAAAATTTAAAACAAGGTAAGGTGAACGTTTGAAAATTATTAAGACTTATATATTCTAAGTTCAGGTCTCGGTAGAATCCAAGGAAAAATCAGCACAGTTTTGTCAAAATGTCGATTAATTTCGATTAAAATTTATGTAGCTTTAAAATAAGTCCAAGAAAATTTGTTATTTATACTTTTTTCGCAGTCTAGTGTATTTGAAAAAATGATATTAAAAAAGTTAAATGTACTATTAAATTTTTACTGCTATTTTATCTGGTATTTGTTTTATTTTGTTAATGTTCCTAAACTTGTGAAAAAAATGTTTAATATGAAATAGTCGCTCTACAAATTAATGCATACTCAAAACGAAACATACAAAAAGTATAACAAGATTTACAAAAGTTATTAGGATAATCTTCCATCTTACATGCGTTGCTTAAAATTAATGTAAAAATTACTGAAATAAATACTAACATGAATAAAAAGTAATATTTGAAGAAAAAAATTCGAAGTAAAAATTTGTTAGAACACATAAATACTTTTACATAAAAACATGAAAACAATTTATTGGAAAACCGTATTTTTCGATCTTTTTTACGTTTGAATTTTTTACCCTAAAACTTTTAAAGAAATTTTTAAGACCAGGAAAACCCGGGGATTGCATTTTACAAGACGATTCTGAATCTGTTCAAAACTACGTAATGTACAGATTTGAACGTTAAAAATTGAACCGTTTTAATTCGAAAGGTAGTTAAACAAATGTAAACGTCCGATTGAAATTTTATGATTTATTTTAAATTTAAAAATAATTTCAAATTAATAGATTCATTATTAAACGTTTTTATTCAATTTCAAATCGTATGTTCAAATATTGTTTCAGTCTAAAATATTCCATTTTTAATCCATACAATTTGAAATTTTTTTAAAAATAAAAAGTGCTCTAAATTTAAACTTTGAGCGTTAGAATTTTAATTATATCATTTTGTTCAATTTTTAATTTTCGAGTGAAATTTTTGAATTTTGATGTATAAGTAACAATTGAAGAATTATTGATTTCAAACGACTTAAAATTAAAATAACACTAGTTTACAGCCATTTTGCCCACCATATCTCACTATGATTTTCCCATATATTTTGGCCCACTAAAGACGAAAATCACACTCAAACATTTTTTTATGCAAGCGTTTTCGAGATATCAATGTTCAAAATTTTTTTTTCAATTTTCAGAGTTGTTCCGTCGTTTTTGAGTATATCTCGAGTTCCCATTGACCGATTTCCCTACACGAGCACTGAAATTGAAGGCAACTCTATCATCTACAACTTTCTATTCTAAAGTTTTCAGATCGGTCCAGTAGTTCAGATGCTAGCAATTTTAATAAGTTGGCTAATATTTGCGATTTCTACACTTCCCTCGATTTTTGCCAAAAAATACAACTTTTCCAACGTATTAAAATCGCTAGCATTTGAGTGCTCGTTTAGGGAAATCGGTCAATTAGAACTCTAGATATACTCAAAAACGTCGGAACAACTCTGAAAATTGGAAAAAAAATTCGAACATTGATATCTCGAAAACGCTTCCAGAAAAAAAATGTTGTGTGTGATTTTCGTATTTAGTGAGCCAAAATACATAAAAAAAATCATATTAAGGTGTGGTGGGCAAAAAAAATGTTTAATTTTGTAAACTAGTGTAATTAAGCTTCTTATTTAAAAGGTGTGAAATTTTAAAAGGAATTTAAAATCGTTCTATTTTTAATGTTTCTAACTTAAAAGACCTTCGAAATGATATAATTTTGTCAACATTGAGGAAGTTATTGATTCATTTTTCTATTTACAGCACTGAAAATTATAACGTGGATTAGTGGATTTATATTTTTTAATCAGCAATCTTTCACCCATTCAATTGATAAAAGTTTAAAATTTCAAATTTGTTAGTTTGAGGGATTTGATTTGAAATATTTGATGAAATTTATCAATATTCCAAGGAATTTCCATAGATTTCAAAGGATTTTAAAGATTTTAGGATGTTGTAAAAGATTCCAAGGAATTTTCAGGAACTTTTAAAAAGTTCAAGGGATTTTAGAGGATTGGAAATATTTTAGGGTATTTTAAAGGATTCTAAGGAAGTTTCAAGAGATTTACAATTTTTAAAGAAATTTCAAGGAATATCATAAGATTGCATATTTTAATACAATTTCAAAGAATTTATTCACAAAAATAAGGGATTTCAAAGGATATCAAAGATTTGAAGATATTTTCAAATATTTCAAGATATTTCCAAACATCTTTTTAAATTAAAATAATTTTAGGATATTTTAAAAAATTTACATTAAAACAAGATTGTATCACAATTTTAAAAATTAATATTAACCACAAAATCATTCATTTTTTTTAAATTTATCGCGCTTTGCAATATTCACTAAATACACCCTTAGATTTGGTGATCTTTTTTAGATTTGTCGACAGATTAAACGGGACGTAAAAATATCTAAAGCCTTTATTGTAAAGGATTTCGATCTTCTGATTTATTGTAAGAAATATAAACTTAGGTGATTTGATCAAAGATTTGAAATTATTTCATTATCTCGTTTTATATTACATTTTATTAGCGTTTATTGTGACCACAATCGTTCTTTAAAATGTTTAGGTTAACAATGAGCGACCTCTAAGTATTATTCGATTTACACTCAACTCCCGAGGTTAGTACCCTCAGTTTACGCTATTCCTAGAACTTGAGGCCTCGGAATTTAGTGATGCGGGGGGCCGCTGCTCAGTCAAGCGTGACAAAAAGCTCGAGGGCCGCACTCTCAGCTCGTTAGTTGCATCAGGTTACGTCATGCATCCAAATCGAACAGAAAGGATTCATGCGTCCCTGCCAGTTTACATTTGGATTCCATGAGATATGCTGCACAGTAAAAACTCCGGAATAAATTTTTGTTGCACCCAACTTCAAGATGGGGCCTCATCTCGCTCTGACTACGGGTACGAAACTATCGTCTATTGTTTTTGCCGCAAAACTGTAAAAAAATTGACAGCAATTGACGTTCCGTACCCCAAGTCCGAGGGAAACGATACCTTGTGTAATGGTACCATTCACTCCACCATGGTTATTTTTTGTTGCAGGGAAATGGTGCCCTGAAATTAGCGTTTGATTCACACTTTGTTTTTTCTGTGTGAAGGCCAATGCAAGCCAAGCCCGAAACCGTGCTTATCTCGGGAGTTGAGTGTATTTATTCTTTCACGTGGTTCATTTTTAACGCAAAATTAACGCAAAAGGAACAAAAAAAAATCAAAAATGCAAGTTGAGATTCAGACTTTTTTAACACCCCTAGTGTACACCCGATCGGTCTAGTTATAAATTCCTCACAAATATTAAAAAAAAAGATGATTCAAAGATATTTTAAATCTGGTATCGGTGTTAAAATAACACTTGGGTTCTCCTGAGTTTTCAGTCAATTGGAATAAGACTTATTATTATACAAAGAATGAAAGTATTTCCTCATTAAGGTTTCTTCATGGCTCTTTCTTCGACTAATGCCTCGTCTTTTGACGCCCTTCGTGGAAATTTTGATACGAAAGTACTTGTACAGAGATTTAAACCTCAAACCTTTCGCGGAGGTCGCAGAACCGCAATGTGCGTTTTACGGCGAGCACCTTTTATTGGACGTCGCGTCGGCGCGACTCAAAGGCCAATGTGAAACAGTAAAGACTAGTTTAACGGTGCTAACAGCGACCATAACACGAAATATATTACTACACCCTCCCCCACCCCTTCCATTTTCCATAGAGTCCTGTCAATACCATTATAATTTACAGTGACGTGTGAATTCGATTAAACTTTCTAGCTACAGGTATATGTCTCCACTATCAACAACATATTTCTGATTTTAGTGCATTTATTCAAGACATAACAGTTTGAATATAAAAAATATTTAAGGAAAAAAGTATACAAGATATAACGAGGAACTAAGTTGCATCAAAAAACTAATTTTCTGTTTTTTTTCAGTTTTCAAAACGTTTATCGCAGTCATTTAAATTTTCAAACTGAAGTATTCAAAATGAAACAATTCATAATTTCAAGAACCTGAAACAGAGTTTCAAATTGACGAATCTAATGCACGAGCAATTCTGAATTTTTAGTATTTAGAATTGAGAACTCAAAATTGATACACTTAAATGTTCAATATTGTACTAATTTCAAATTGAAAATCTTTAAATTTAAATAGTTCTAATGTAAATAAATATTTCATCAATATAGATATTATTTCAAGATAAATAATTTAAAATTTTACAATTTCACCTGAGTAGCCTTAAAAATTGAAATAAATTCAAATTGGAAACTTGCAAAATTATACAATCACCAAAGGAAAAACATTTTAAATTGTACTGTTACAAACTATAAGCCATCAGAAATGAACAAATTTTATTTCTAGGCCTTCAAACAGGAAAATTTCAAATTGAACATTCTCAAACCGAGATTATAGAAAAAATTGAAGCATTCCAAATTGAACAATTTTACATTAAGGGCAATAAAATTTCGACAGATTCCAAGAGAAGTACTGAAAATATGAAAGTATGCAAGATAAGCGATTGAAAATTGAGATTGTCTCATTTACAAAATATAAAATTATTCAGTTTTGAATACTTTCTATTTTAAATTGACCCTTCCAATTTCAAATAAAATTATATCATTTTCAAGGATTCAATTCGAAATTATTCAATTTCAAACGCTACTAAAGTCGAGGCCAAAAGTCGAGGCCCCTCATTTCTTTTGATTGCAACTTGCTAAAAAAATCTCTGAATAGTTTAATAAAAAGCATCTGAAAGCTTGAAGTCTCCCGAATCAGCGACTCCAATTTGTGAGATTTAGCTCAGGTTTTACAGGAATTTGGTTGATTAAACTTTCTTACCAGGAAGTTGATTAGCAGTTAACTTCAGCCAAGAAAGAAACTTACCTGAAACAAAAAAATATATTTATTACAATTTATTGCATAAATTTCACACCATGAAAAAGATAACTGAATTAAAATACAGAGTATAATACGAAAAAAAGTCTATACAAAATCAGTAACTCGAGTAACTTTCGGTTTGCAACGTCACACCTAAAGTCGGGGCCAAACGTCGAGGCCCGCACCTCTTTTAATTGCAACTTGCCCCAAAAAAATCTCTGAATTGTTTAATGAAAATCATCTGAAAGCTTAAATCCAGGAAGCGGTCGACGTTAGGAAAAATGTGAAAAACATCACAAATATTCTTTCAACATTCTTTAATGCAATACATTTTTCAAAATTCCAAAATAATATACATACTATAATATACATACTATAATATACATACTATAATATACATTTATTGAAATGATATAAAATTTTCACGGTAACTGAGGATAAAATTAAATGTAAAATCAGGAAGAAGTAGTAAAGTAATCATGATAAATACAATTTTGAGTTTATTTTGCAATATCAAAATAAGCAATCACAGGCCGACGTACAGAAATAAATGTAATACACATTTGATATAATAATGTTGAACATATAATGTAGAAAATTTCGCATTTTGGACAAAATCGAGTGCGAAGCACGAGGTACGTGATGAGAATGTATTCTTTAAAGCCGAATGAGCTTTAACAAAAGAGAATTCACAATCACCAAATTACAGTTGTCGATGATTTGACCTTTCATTTTAAAATATATGTGCACAAATGTTCGCGCTCAAACTTGCGAGCAGCGCGCGAAGCGCGCTAGGAGAATGTCCCCGCGATACAAATATTTTTTTTAAAAGTTCATTTATCATTCGTGTTCCTAATTTGGACAATATTTCGTAAAATTTTTGTAGCTTGTGATAAAAAATTGTAACAAATAAGTCTTCACGGATTGAAATTTTCAGTTATGAAATAAAATGAATATGAATAATAGTTTTTTCGACAAATATTTCCTATAAAAGGTAAATATGACTAAAGTTTGAGAACAACACAACTTTAATTCAATTTAAATTTTGTTTTATTATAGCTATACCTTTTTAGGATGAGCTAAAAAGGGACGATTCAAGACTATACCAAAGAACTGAAGATTTAATTACATAAAATTGTTTACTAATCAGTGTAAAATGATATAATATGGTAATAAAGATTTATAAAATATGAAAATATAATATTTTATACGTTTTAATTTCATCACAAATTTTTTTTATTTACAATTAGTTAATAAATAGTTGAATAATTTATTTTTTGTTAGGATTCAGTAATATATTCACCAGCATATTCATATTAAATTTGCATCAGCTTATGATTCTCGTGAATTTTTAGAGCGAAACACGCAGTGATACAAATAAGGGCCCAGGCCTTGAGACTGATCCGCCTTTTGGACCCTGGGTCCAAATGTGGATCAAAATCATACCTTGACAAAAAAAGTTCTCAAACTGATAAAAAAGTTTTTTTTAATTCGCCAATTTTTATTTTGCATACCGAAGGATCAACCTAAGATTTTATACATATTAAATTAATTTTTTATTATACTTGTATTTTTAAACACATTATTTTTAAAACCCGATTGTCATTTTGCTTCTTTGCCCTACTTTCAAGCCACAAAGTTCGATCTTAAAATTAAATAATTTACTAGTGTGAAGTTTTAGCATTCTTAAAGTTAAATCTTGTATCAGTATTCTAATCATTCTTGTCCGGAAACAAGTAGAAAAATTTGATTCTCATCGTCAGTAAACGCCAATACAACTCAACATTTACAATACACCTAATTTTGAAAGGGCTGTCCTATAAAGTTGGCAAAATCGGAGATAGCACACTGTATTTCTAGGGTCTAGGGTTTGGAATTTTCAAAATTAGTCAATATGAAATCTTACGCCCCCAAACTTCAAATCAATTTCCCTACTCCCTATTAATAAAGGCAAAGATTGCTCCGTGCAAACAGTAACGGAAATAAAGTCAATGAGCTAAGAATAGTAAAATTGGAGTCAATAAAAAAAAAAAAATGAAAATAAATTTTCCTCAGACTAGGCAATTCTTGTTAGGGATTGGTCGCAGTAATTGAGGCAAATAAAGGGTTAAAGAGCCGTGTCGACAACGAACACGTTACACGAGTAAGGGTGCAACGAGAGTCAACGCAACGGCTGCAGGAAGTGGTCCGAGCTTATAAATAAATTCCATTTGCCCCGGGAGTCTATCGCGATGTAAACGTAGTAGCCCCAATGTGCTGGATTAAAATTGATTTCGTGTTTATGAAATGTCGCGGATACCTTGGCACAGCTTCGCTACCTCTTCAAGCCTTTTGCTTTTCATCCATTTTCTTCTTTTTCCTTTCGCGTACACTCGCCGTACAGTAAGTAAGAAACTCTACCCTACCCCTTATTGCCCGTTGGCACAAGTTGAAGTTTGTCTTTCGTGGCGGATCTCCTATCTTCCAAAAATACCAAGGATTTAGCACTGGCTCCACTAGTCTCGAGGGATATACTATAAATGCTGACGTGGAAGACAAATTTTACTTCATTTAAAATTTAAGATCCCCATAAGAGGGGAGAACTCTTTTGCTATTTTTTTATGGGGACGAAATACTTAATTAGTATTAGGTTTGGTCATGTTGAAAGAATGAAAGAAGAAAGATTGACGAAACAAGTGTATGGTAAGCTGAGTGGTAGCGTACCCAGAGGCAGACCGGCGAGGAAAGAATAATTAGATGACATCTTTGCTTTTTTTTTTCTCGAAAGATATCGTTTTTAATTGACCCAAGTATTATAAGAGTAATTTACTTAAAAATAGATATCTTTTTAAAAATTAATTGTAAAACACAAAACAAATAAACATTATCGACCCTAATGCCAATAAAAAAAATCTTCTTTACACGAGGAAAGAATGTTTGAAATATGTGAATAAGACTCTACAGCGACAAGACATGAAGAGCCATAGAAATAAAAGAGCTTGCATGAAAAGTTGTATATAAAAAAGGGAGATAAAGTTGTATGCAAGGTCAGGAAAGTGTGGAGAAAAATAGTTTATAAGAAAGAAATGTGTGATGAAGAGGGTCTCAGCGGAGTGCGGGATGCCTGGAACGAACGATCTAGGATACTAATGGACCCGGGTGGAGAACTTTACTTAGTAGATGTGATTAGAGTAAAGAGTATGGATCTTACTATGGGATTATCGGTCAGTTTGCGTATTTTTGTTTGATCTATGACACAAGATGATTATGTAAAGCTCTTCGCCTGGGGTGATTGCAGAGAGATTGATCAGCGACCTATGTCAGAGTCAATCGGAGCTGTGTTGCGCCGGCAGTATGACAAGACTAGAACCGAGTGAGTTACGCTTACCCCCAAAAGGGATTTGGCTTAATGGCTTTTAATGGGTTCGATACCTGAGACGGTACCTTTGGAAAATTTTCTATGTACTTTTAACGAGGTTCTGGCGGTTCAGATCCCACCTAAAGCTGTAGGTATCCCCATGCACTTGGCTGCAACACAGTCCGTGGATCGTGCTGATAAAACCAGGCTTTCCCCAATATCTCAAATTAGGCATTCTACTCTTATCAGATCACTTGATTGCATTATAAAAATGCGTCCGTGACTGATTATATATGCCGGGACAGTCCTGTGCAGACTATTAAAAAAAATCCAACTCTAACAAAAATTCCTTCGACATATTGAGCTATAACCATCTGAAGCCTGAGAGAAAAATGAGCTTCCTCATTTTTTTCCTTATAATAGTAATAATGAGTAGTGATAAAGCTGGCGGAGTCCACGTCATACGGAGAAAAATGGATGTTTACCAGTAACATTTAGATGTTCAGGGTTAACATATTTTATATTTAACTATAGGACAGAAATCTAGATGTTCAAAGTTATTATCCGTATATATTAAAAAGTGAGATGTTAGTCTGCAACATCCAAAATGTTCAAATTAAATATCCGAAATATTAGACGAAAATGAATGCTTATGTCAAATAACGACTACAAAATAATATTATTTGAAGAGTTTACCTATTCCTAATCAATTAAGAACTTAATTGATTACTTATTTCTAAATTTAAAATTAAACTTGAATGTTCGCACATGAACGAAAAACAGATAAAGGGTATGAAATATCGACAATTTTGCTTCCTCATAGAGGAAACTTTGCAATGGCAACATTTTCAAAAAATTTTTAATTCATTTAATTGAACATTCCTCAATTTAAAAATGTCTAATACAATGTTCTAAGCAATTTTTCGGATGTGTTTGTGGATGTAAAACTTTTTTGTGAACACGATAACTTGAAAACGGTTGCAGATAAATTGATAAAATTTGTAGGGCTTATTTTCCCCACTAATATCTTGAAACTGACCGAAGGATTACTAAAAATATTTGTTGCATTTTTTTTAGCACATAATAATATTTTAAAAATCTGTTTTTTATAGTAAAACTTTTTTCATTAACATAATTCAAAGTTGATGCAACAATATAAAAGATTCCTTGGTTCGAGACGAATCGATTGACCTATAATATTAATATATTTTATTGAAGCGTAGGGAAGTTATGGTAATTTATATATTTTGAAAATCGGTTTTTTATAGTAAAACTTTTTTCATTAACATAATTCAAAGTTGATGCAAAAACAGAAAAGATGTGTTGATTCGAGACGAATCGATTGACCTGTAATATTAATACATTTTATTGAAGAGCAAGGAAGCTATGGTGATGCATAATATTTGAAAATACGGTTTTTTATAGTAAATTAAGTAGTGTGACTTTTTTCTCCAACGTAATTCAAAGTTGATGCAAGAATATAAAAGATTCCTTGGTTCGAGACGAATCGATTGACCTAATATTAATACATTTTATTAAAGAGTAGGGAAGTTATGGTAATTTATATATTTTTAAACTCGATTTTTATACTACAGATTTTCTCATTCTCATAATTTAAAGTTGATGCGAGAATAGAAAAGTTTTGTTGATTCAAGATGAATCGACTCACCTATAACATTAATACATTTTATTGAAGAGTAAGGAAGCTATGGTAATGTATAATATTTGAAAACACGGTTTTTATAGTAAAACTTTTTTCACTAATATAATTCAAAATTGATGCAAGAACGGAAAAGATTCCTTGATTCGAGGCAAATCGATTGATCTGTAATATTAATACAATTTATTGAAGATTAAGGAAGTTATGCACATTCATAATATTTGAATCATCTGTTTCCAACAGAAAACTTTTTTCATCGACATAATTCAAAGTTGACGCATGAATAGAAAAGATTTTTTGATCATAAATTTTCAAATAGAATAATTCGGACAATTTTTGTAAAAAGATCATAAAGCTGGAAAAGGGATAGGGTGCGACAGAAATTTTCCCTTCCCTTTTCCAGCTCGAAAAATTATCATTTCGAATACAAAATTTGATTTGTCTGATTTGTCTTTGTATTTAAAAAATTGTTTGTATTATTTTGTAATTTTGTATTTTTGATAAATCTCTATTTTTAAATTGATCAAAATGAAGACTTTGGTTTGTCTATTGTTGGAAAAAATAACTAATGCTTCCTCTATGAGGAAGCAAATACATTTGCTAACGGGAAGCAAAGTGCTCGTGAAATGAGCACCATATCATTATAAATACAAACAAAGTGGAAATACTCGAGATCTAATTCACAGCTAGTTTATTTTAAATTTACAAACATATTGTCAGATGTATTCCAGTCAATATAACCCCAAACTTAAGAACCTTGTTTCTTCGTGTAGACAGACACACGTCGTTATCCAATTTTTGATTAACGATAGCTAATTTTAATGCTTTGGAAATGTTCCAAAATTGTAATTTTTTGGATTTCATGAAATAAATATTATTAGTGACATATACAATTAATTATTACAAATAATCTTTTAGATACACCTTTTTTTAGAAAAAGTAACATCATATTTTAATAAAATCCAAAATATTGTAGACAATCTGAAAGAATGAGCTACCACTTGATATATTAAGTTTGGATAATGTTGAAGGCTTTTTTTCTACGTCAGATGAAAAGACCAAAAGTTTTAAGTGACCATTTGAACAAAATATAATGTTGAAGCAAACGGCCAGGCAGCATGGGTGCGAAATTCCAGATATATATGTTTCAGTTTAGCATAAAAATAATTTTCCGCCTAACATCTCAAAAAAATAGTAGATATCCGCCATGAATATCTTCATGTTAGGCGATACTATCTTACTCTACGTTTTTTTACTTATCTACGTTTAAACATTGATTTTTCTCCCTGCATCTGCGATCTCTGCAATTTTTATGTCGGAATGGGATTTGACTCCAATTTAGAATATATGATTATTTACTAGTGCAAAAAATCCCACCAAATATTTTTCGAAAATAAAAAAAATAAAAATGGCGGACTTATGATACTTTGAGTTTTTGAGCAACTTTTTTTTTAAATGCCATATCCTTGGTTCTACTTGACAGATTTAACCTTTTGTCGTCTCAATTTACTTGTTATAAGATACACTTCAAAATTTAAAAAAAAATCGAGTAATTTTTGAAAATTGTATTAACAACAAAATTTTAAGTGAACAAGTGATGCCCAAAAAAGACATTTTTCAATATTTATTTGTCAAAGGAAGGTATATTATTGTACTCTACAAGTCCTGAAAAAATCTGGAGTGGAATGCGACTGGTTTTCGAGAAAAAATTCAAATGTCACATCTTGTGTGGCGCGACGCGGTTCTGTAGGGCAAAAAAAGTGTCTGTGGACAAATTCATTTCCAGACCACAATTTTCATCCGATTTGAAAGTTTTTTTTAATGAAAGTTAATGAAATATTTATACGTTTTATTTAATAAATAAAATGTCAAATAAAAATTTGTTGACTTTTTAGGAGTACCGTTTTCTATAAAATATTCAGATTCATTCAAAAATATCCAGAATCAAAGAAACAACTATCTAGAAACATTTTCCAGTAAGACTGTAGAAGTTTAACAATTTATGCAATTTTTTATAAACAAATAAGCGGATGAAAATTTTTCTTTGCGTGTCACAGCAAAATAAATTACCGCATAGGGGCAATGTACCCGCATTGGGTACATTGGTAATTAATAATTTTATTTATGTAAATAATATAGTAACCTTTAGTAATAAGGATTCTGTCAGAAGATCATTCAAAAATTTAATAAATTTTCTACTCATGCGTCACATTCGCAGATGCGAATGACCGTATAACGGATGTTACATAATGACCACTTATTAAAATGTGATTATTATTATACCATTAAGCCATTTCCCTTTCGGGGTAGGCGTGACTCGCTCGGTTGGAAAATAGTAATGTGGGGAAGGAGGTATGGGTTTTTTTAGATTGATCTAGAATTTCCGTGTTATTTATTCAAATAACACGTTCGTTCGGCAACACTGCTCCGACCCAGGTTGCTGATCAATCTCTCTAGCGATCACCCCAAGTGAAGAGCCTCACAAGGTTGTTATGTGAGGTTCCCCACTCGGGCCCATTTAGTATCCAAGGTCTTTTTTTCAGGCGTCATTCACTCTATTCACATTCTTTTTATAAACTATTTGTCGCCAAGCTTTCTGTCCTGGCATACTTCTCTAGCTTCCTTCACGTCCATACATTTTCTCATGCAAGCTCTCCTGTTTCTATGGCTTCTTATATCTTTTCGGATTAAGGTCTCATTCACAGAATTAAATCTTACTCCGGGTAAACCGCAAGGTCGGATACTTTCCGGACAAACCTCGTAATATGCATATTGTGAATATCGAAATAATCATTATTACGATAGGCATGGGATATTTCACATGAGTGGTATATTAATTTCGATTATGTAAATTCAATAAATTTGGGTGAATTGTACGTTATTTTCAGAGGCGAAGAGTATTTCAGATTCCAACTTTCAGTCACATCAATTAATTCCCATTAATTAGTATATCAACATGAAATACATATTTTATTCATTAATAGCTGTTGAATGTGAATGAATATCAATTTCAATGAGGCGGAATTTATTATCTTAATCAAAAGTAAATTTCACTGAATACTAGTTACATAAATTTCCATTTCAATGAATTATAAATATACATAATGATAAATGCAAGTTAATCAGTGGCTTCCATATTAAATGCAATGCATTTCAATTAAAAGAAAGAAAAACTTTAAAATTGTTAATCTGGAGGTTTATTATTGAAAATTGTCCAAATTCGTAACTGTTCAATTATATTTCAGTTTAAAATGAAATGATTCAATCAGGTAAATTTGTTTACAAATTTGCTTATAAATTTGTTTATGACTACAAAAAAAAGTATTCTTGTAACATTTTTGTTTGTTGTTACAAAAGTTTAGGAGCATAAAAACGTTTCCCAGTTTCCTTAAAGGCCTTAAAGTCGTAAACTTGAACGCTTCCTAAAAGAATGTTGCTTTTTGTCGCTTAGTTTAAATTTTTTTAACAACTTTGAACGCCTGCTAATGAAAATTTTTAAATTATAAAGATTATGTATTTAAAATTAACGCCAACGGCGATACCACGCTGGAAACACCAGTTCTCGTAAGATCACTGAAGTTAAGCATTGTTGGGCGCGGTTAGTACTTGGATGGGTGACCGTTCAGGAATACTGCGTTGCTGTTGGCCCGTCGTGGGTGTGGTGGGCCCACATTGGTAGTAAATATCCACCTAGAAACATTACCCGAATCGGGTAGTGAGGCAATGAACTTTCGAGTTCGAACTGCTAATCAATGTATGTATGTATGTATTTAAAATTATAAAAATTTGATAAACTTTCAGCTGGCCATTTTTCAGTTGAAAAATTTATATATCTTTCGATTTACTATACTCTATAAGGCTGTGATGAAATTTTAGATAAAATTATTATGAAATTGATAATAATTCAGAATGCTTTTTGTAAGTTCTTTTCCATTGCGTATAATTTAAGAAGAGGAAACCAATTTTGAAACTGGGGAGCGCCAAAGCGCTAATTCTAATTGGAATCATGTGACATGGATCTTGTCAAGAGTTCTCAAGATAGTCAAGTACCTCATAATGAGCGATTCGTTTTTTTAATTGATGTATTTATTCACTATTTATGTATGACTACTAATGTGTTTTGTACCTAAAATAAGGTATGAAATAATTAAATTTCTTATTTATTATTCTACTGGATTTATTTTGTATAATGTTTTCAAATTACTATCACTTTTAAAACAGTTTTAACTCTTGAAATAGAAGAATCTATTTCACTAACGGAAAATTGTGACGATTGCTTTTCAGCAGATAGAACCACTTCCGCCCTCGATCTCCTTTCTTGTTGAATTGAGAGGATGAAGGAACTATTTACCTGCACTATGCTTGGCTGCCTTGGGCAAAGTATCTTCATGAATGAGCTCGACGTATATTATGTCGAACAGGAACTCGTCTGAAAGTGAAATGGATCGAAACTTTGCACAGTAAAGCTGCCTGACGTTAAATGTCTTTCCGTACGAATACCGATACAAATTATAGACTCGAGAAGAACAAAACAGTGCCAGGAACGCGAAATTTTAAGAAAAAACAAAAAAATAAGATAGTAGAAAACGAAAGAAAGATGTAAGGAAAGTAGAAAACGATAGAAAAACTTCAACATTCAAAGAATATAAGCCCTGCTTTTATACTCTTATTAACTACAAAGATCTCAACCTGTCAATCAAGAAAGTACTTACTTTTAGCTCCGAACTTACTTGTAGCTTTACCCGATATCGGAAAATGGCTTATGGAACCTAGACCGTGAAAAATCGAGAGAACAAAATTTAAGCTACGATTTATATACAATATTCCATCCTGAGCAATTTTTTTTATTCCAAAATTGCTAAAAAAAGTGGACAACTTCATTAACAAAATGTTTCAAAACGATAATACAGCGAAAATGGATAAGATACCTACAATGGAACCATCGAAATGCTATTAACTTGGTACCGAACGACTAATAGACTTGAGACCAAGTCTTCTTTGATAAATCGTAAAGTACTGTATCGAATGCATTCTTTTAAAGAGAGATCATAAGTCATTATAATTGATTCCAAAATTAACAAATTCCTCGACATAATGTTTCAAAATGATAATATAGCGAAAATGGATAAGATACCTATAACGGAACCATCAAAATGCTATTAACTTGGTATCCAACGACTAACAGACTTGAGGTCAAGTCTTCTTTGAAAAATCGTAAAATACTTAATCGAATGCAATTTTTTAAAGAGAGGGAGAGGGTGTTCGAGAAGCAGATGCCGTCTTGGTTTTACGATCTTCTTGTCTCGTTACGAAGCCTATATTTCAGAGAGATATCGATGAGGCTTGGCACTTTGTTTCACGTATATTACGACGTGACGAGATTGACCAAATGATGAAGAGAAATTCTTTCTCTTCTTCCTTGGGTCGAAAACAGCTAAGCGCAACGAATCGCTTTCAAACCTCCCAGGAACCCTCAAAGCTCAGAGTACAGTTCTGAAACCAAATTCCCAACAAAGTTAAACTTCTTCGATTCTAAATCTCTTAAAATATTTTCCTCCAATAAATAATGAAACATTTTTATATTCTCGTTTGAAAAATAAGAGTGAGTCTTTTGCTTTCAGCTGCATATTCCCAGATGAATGCGATGAGGAAATGTTTTTAAATTTTAAGGTCTTAAAGTTCAAGGTTTAAGGTTTTAAGTCTTATATAAGGTTTAAATACAAAATTGGGCGCTTGAAGACTGGTGACGCAATCAGTGGTTATTTTTGGGACAAAAAGAAATTATGGTCCCAATATTTCGGGGTAATCTGACAATAGTGTCAGGGATTTGATGTTGTCGAGGCTTTGTGTAAAAATATGAGAAAAAGAGAATTCAGAAATTATTTTTCTGGTTGCTAATATATAAAGTTATTAAGAGATTTGCATAATATTATTATGATTATTATCCTTCTTTTGAATGTTTTATTGAATTTTTTATTGAAAACGAGAATGGTCTGAATATAAATACCTTCTCATATGTCAACAATTGCTCAGAATTTGCCTCGGAAAAGTGACTAATGGACGAAAATTGCAATTTTGTTTATGAGACATTGCCTAAAAAAGGAGCTATTAAAAGACAGTTGCATTCATCCACATAAAATACATTCTCTACGCATGTCGTAATTTTTACCCCCCTTTATACACATTAAAGAGAGAAGGGGCCTCCGTACATTCGAGGGTTGAACAATAAAATAAATCACATGCGCAATTGCGCACAAGGCTATGCCAATATTTTATTGAAACGATAAAATAATTATGTTATTCGCTGACAATAATTGCTATTTAAAGATTAAAGTGTAACTTCACCGACCCACAGTACGTTTCTTTATGGATTGAGCAAGATACATAAAAGCAGTAGCGTATGTATAATAAATCCCTTTCATAAGTCCCTTTATATTTATATTAATAATAATTTTGCTTCGTTTTGGAGAAAAGAAGTTTTTTACTGTATCCAGCCAAAGCGTAATACACTTGAATTTGTTTAAATATATGAAATGAATTATTAAGACTCCATTATTTCAAAAAGAGATATAGGTTTCTATTTCATTGCTGAGTTCGAGACTTAAACAATAGGGCTTCAGGCTTCCTTAAGCATAAAGAGATAGGTAAAAGTTGCGTGCGAATAGCGTGCGGAATTCAAGGTATAAACATGCACAGAATAAAATGCGCGACGAAAAATGAAAAACAAATCACTCTAATGCTATAAATTATTCACCCACCCAGTTTTAGATTCGCTACCAAAAAGACGATTTATGGAGATCCATAACTCAAAGCCTATCCTGTTACAATAATACGCTTTATCCTGAAAGTACACCTGACTTTAAGATTGCTAAATAATCCCTCACTGAAAACAGTTGGCCTCATTTTGAGCAACATATAGGCTTAAACTGAGATACATACAAAAATTAGCAAATTGATTGTTCCTCTATAATTAAGGGCATGTAGCACACTTTCATACGTGACCAATTCTTTTAAAATACACATAAACTAATAACTAAAATGAATTTTTCATACTAGAACAGAAAAAACAGAAGTGAATTTTTGTTGCAGGTTATTTTCAAGGGGTAAACTTGAATTTGTTTTCACCGAAACAAAATAAGATGAAAAGCCTTGCTTTCATACTTATGAATAAAATTTTTTTTTTCACCAATCTACTTTAAAATAATTTATAAATTTACTTATGTATTTATCAAATTGTTTCATAAACGCGTCATGTTTCATGATAGGTACTTTTACCTTAACCGGCTTGAAAATAATGAAGAAGTTAGGTTGAAGATTACACAAACCGACAAAACTTGTACCCAAGGACTGCGAACTGGTAACCCTGAAGGATTTAGATGTCATCAAAACGAATCTGTTGTCCAAATTTTTCCTATACATTTGAAATATCCTAACCTAAAATTGAAAAAATGGCCATTTTCAGGCATATTTGAAACAGTATAACACGAGCAGCAATTTTTTTTTTGAAACTGCTTAGGACATCGT
Organism: Andricus curvator; assembly: GCA_932195095.1. Classification (NCBI taxonomy): domain Eukaryota; kingdom Metazoa; phylum Arthropoda; class Insecta; order Hymenoptera; family Cynipidae; genus Andricus; species Andricus curvator. The sequence continues at coordinate 1,036 of CAKNYM010053335.1, read as the reverse complement.
TTATTACTCATTTCGACCTTTCATTTCCATTTTATATCATCCCGAATCGATTCATTTTCTCCGAGATATGACACAAAAACCAATACAGTTTCACACTGAAAAACTAGCAGAGATCCGCCATCTTGAATTTTGCAAATCTGACATCAAATTCAGATTCAACCAATTTAAAAAACCTTCAGACACCAAACCGTTTATCAGTCGAATAAGACAATTATGTTCGCTTTCTTCTTTGCTATTTTTGCAGTGTGAAACTGAAATGGTTAATGTGCCATATTTCGGAGAGAAAAAATCGTTTCAGGATTATTACGTGTGAAAAAATTGTATGGCAGTCTGATTTCAGGTCTGGCCCAGGTATGGCTTTATCTGGACATTCTATAGTCTAGCCCAGGTCTAGCTCTATCAAGACATTATATAGTCTAACCCAGGCCTGAATTTATCTAGACCATCTAGTCTGGAAGGTCTGGTCCGACCCAGGACTGGCGCTGCTCAGCCATCCAAGAACAATAAAAGTTCTAAGTTCGGTCTGGAAGGTCTGGCCTAGCCCAGGACTGGTGCTGACTAGTAAATTTTTTTTTGACGTATTTCGAAAAAGTTGCATGGTATCTAAAATAACCTTGACAGTCTGGTCTGGTCAAGCTTTGTCGTTGATCAGCTAAATAGACTTATATTGAAAAATGATTTTATCCTAAGAATCTAAGTCATTAAAAGAATAAAGGGAGTCCATCCAGCGGCTGATCGGCTTACAACTATTGGCTAATCAGCCACTAAATATTGGCTGACCAGACCTGACGGTCTGGCCTGGGGCTAGCCAAAATGCCGTTACAATTTTGGCCAGGCACATGCCAGACCATCTGGTCAGCCCCTCAAGACTGGAAACCAGAAGGTCTGGTCTGGGCCGGGCCAGCACCAGATGATTTTGTCATTATTATTATTATTATTATTATTATACCATTAAGCCATTTCCCTTTCGGGGTAGGCGTGACTTGCTAGGTTGGAGAATAGTAGTGTGTATATGGGTATATAGGTATAAGGTAGG
>CAKNYM010053332.1:1840973-1866589 GCA_932195095.1 Andricus curvator | reverse complement strand
ATATGTATGTATATACATATTAATTTAACATACTATATGTGCAAACTTACTCCATTGGCCAAGTGTCACCAGCTTCGCTTCTAAGAATTTCATTTCTTAGATTTTCCACTACAGGATACGTACGCAGTAAATTAGTTAAATGGCAAATAAATTTCGATTACAAACAAGCACAGCATAATTTGAAAAATAGTAAAAAGACTTTTTTATCAGTGTTAATCTAATTTTTTTGTTGACTGTATCCTTTTATAATTTTCTTTGTTGTTAAAGAACTACAATTTTACGTTTTTTGAAGACGGAAAACAATTATGTGATGAGGAAGCATAACAAAGAGCCGGCTAACACAAACTACAACATTAAAGAGAAGCAACTGAAGCAACTGTACTAGGGAGCTGGTGTGTAAGTTTTCGCTGATTTTGTTTCGTATCATGTGCTGGTAAGGCTGAACGCTGTTCAGATTCCAGATGTAGGAATCTACATTTTAGCAGATAAGATTTTAGTGGTTCATGGAAAATTTAAAAAATTATGTACTATTTTTTCATTGAGTTATGTACACATTTCTATTTAAATTATATGCTTCTTATACATTTTTTGTTTTTGCTTCACATGTTCTGTAGGTAATCTAATTAAATGTAACTTTTCCTATGCTGATAAGTTATTATCTATTTTCTGTCATTCTTTTTTCTGCTTCTTTCCTTTCCGAATTTTAATTTGGTTAGGGATACGGATTATTAAAAATTGAAAATATTAAAACTATAATTACTAAATTACATAATTTAGAATCGAAAGCGCACAGTGAAATTGAAAAATGTTTAATATTTCAAGTTTCCCAGTTTCAATTTTTAGTTGCAAACCTTCAAGAATCGTCTACAATTTGAGGATTTTCAGATCTGAAAAATGGAATATTTCGTAAGAAGTCTATTATTTTTGTATCATTTCATATTTCGCACTCATATCAGAAGAATAATAACACTGTTTAACAAAAAAAACTCAATATAATTTCTAAGAGACATAGCAGACGTTATAGGTTCAGTGGAACTAAAAAAAGGTGTCATAAGAAATTTCTCATACACCCCTAAAATTAGATTTTATGGTCAAAAAACCGTTTTTTGGTAGGTGTATGTATATAATAATTCATAAATCCATTTTTTATCCGATTTTCAATTTTTTTTTAATTTGAAAGTAAAGAACGCACATTTTTAAACATATATTGTTAATTTTATCACTGTGAAAAATCACTACGCTACAATCGAAAATATTTCGATGTATCTCATTTTTCCACATTTTTCCAACTCTAATATCAATTTAATTACATTTTTGGAAATCCAATAATTTTTTTCTGTTAATGTGTTGAATGTACGTATGATTCCACATGTAATGAGTTCCTTTTCATTATAATTGGTTAAAATTCGACTGAGTTATTGAAAAATATTTGTAACTTTTTTCATACGAACAATAAGTTTTCGCTGTAGTTGGGAATTCAGCTGCTAAATTGACTTACAATTTACAATTTAATAAATTTACAATTATTGACTCAATCAATTTCCAACCAATTTGAATAAAGGAGGCTCATTACGCGTGAAATTGAACGCAATTTTAATATATTGCCAGCAACAAATCACTGGATTTAAACAAATGTAATTCGAGACTTTTCACCCTGGAAAATGAACAATGTATAGTTAAAAATGTGCGTTTTTCTACTTTCAAACGAAAAAAAATTGATAACCGAATGAAAAATGGCGGAGTTATGAATTACTTATACATGTACCTACTAAAAAAACGGGTTATTGCCCATAAAATCAGATTTTGGGGGTGTATGGAAAATTTCGCATATGACCGTTTTATTCGTTCCACTAGGACTAGGTCTACAATTTCTAATATGTTTTGTGAAAAGTATTTTTTCACTATAACACAGCGTAATACGAAGTGCACCTTATCAAATAATTTCTTCTAACTTAATTTTTACATTCTTGTTGATGTGAAAACATGGAATCGACCAAATTTTCGATCTCTAGTTTTTAACGGATCTGTACGTTTCGGCACTCTCAGCGTCCGAAAATCATAAAATGTTGTCAGTGTCTATCTGTCTGAATGTATGTCCGAATGTCGTAGTCACGCTAACTTTTGAAGGGATTGACAAACCAAATCAGCCTATGATTCTACACTTTTTGAGGAGCTCAAAATGAACAATCCGAACAAAATCAGATAATTTAGAGCATTTTTAAAACTAAGAAAAAAAAATGTTTAATGAGTTTCATAAATTGTTGTTATAAGAATCTGCTAGTTGAGAAAATGACTTGTAAATTCTCTTAATGACAGGTTTTCATTCTATGATTATTAAAAAACTAATATGATTTTCCAAACAATGAAAAAAAATATTTTTCCAACAGATTAAGAAATATCAGTCAACATATTCAGTTCTTATAAAATATATTTAGAAATACGAAAATTAATGGAAATGAAAATTAACGAAAATTTTCCATTAATTCAAAATTCCGAAAGGCACATCATTTTCAAGATTATAAATTTTTGTAAAAAGCCTTGAGCTATCATTATAATTTGTCAACAAGATTTACAAATTTTCTTGATGAAATTTTTCGATTAGACACAAATTTTAAAAATGTTGTATATTAAATAATTAGGTTGATAAACTATATTAGAAACATTGGGGTATCTTTTCAAAGCACAGTGACATGATTATTAATATCCTCTTTAAAGTGACTACTCACTTTTTAATTCTTCAACGTTTTTGTTCCAAAGGACCCCGCACCAAATGTACAGAAAAAAGCCTTATGATAAAAAATTCTAAAAAAAAATTTTTCTTGTATTTTCGAACCTGCAAACTAAAAATTCGAAAGAAAAATTTCAGAAAGATGGACAGTTTTTAGAAAAACACTTGTCCAAAGTTTCGATTTTTACATGTATTTTAATGGAAAAATGCTTATTTTAGCAAAATATTTTTTTTCTCAAAAACGCTATGATAGATTTGACTGAAACTTTTATATTTTGACGATCAGGCGTACCGAATCAAAAGATTCATACCTACGAACTAGAAGGATTAACGATTCTTTGGGTATACAGCAAGTTTTTGGGGGTGTTTTTGTACCCTAAACATCCAAGTAACATATGTAAATCATCATTTCTTAGTAACTAAAATCAATAGAGATTTTTATTCAACTGCTACGGTATGAAATGACTTTCCAATAAGTGGAGTAAGCCTACATAGCAAGAATATGTTTTGACCTAATTTTAGGGGATGTTTTACCATCCCTTAAACGATGAGTCTGAAGTTCCTAACGCATTAATCAATAACGAATAATAATTTTATTTTTTAAATGCATGAAAGCTGCTATTTTATGACAGAAAATAGTCGCGTACAACCCTTAAAACTTCTTCAAGCACTTTCAACCCCTCATCAGATATAAAACTCACCCAAGCTACCCCTAAATATTTTTAAAATTCAACAAAACCAACCTAATTCAAAAATCCGCCCAGTTCTTGTTGATAACAATTTCAATTAATGCCAAAGGGGCACACATAAAGTCTCAACCCTTCAGCACATGTAGAACTCACCCCAGACACCCCCGAATATTTTAAAAGTTCAATAAAATCACCCTGATTCAAAAATACGCCAGGTTTTTCTGATAATGTTTTCAGTTGATGCTAAAAGGACAAAAAAGTGTCTCAATCCCTCAGCACATATAGAACTCACCCCAGTAACCCCTAAATATTTTTAAAATTCAATACACTCACCCTAATACCAAAGTACGCCAGGTTTTTTCTGATAATATTTTCAGTTGATGCCAAAGGGGCAAAAAAATGTCACAACCCCTCAGAACATGTAGAACTCACCCCAGTCAGCCCTAAATATTTTTAAAATTCAATATAAACAGCCCAATTCCAAAATACGCCAGGATTTTGATGATAATTTTTTCAATTGATGCGAACGGTTCACACAAAAAGTCTCAACAACTCAGTACATGTGGAACTCATCCAAGTCTAAATATTTTCAAATATTTTAAAAATTCAATAAATTAAAAAAAGTAAGATGAAAGGACAGTTTTCAAATACGCACTTATCAAAGTTCCAATTTTTACATGTATTTTAATGGAAAATGATTGTATTGAATTTTAAAAATATTTAGGGGTGACTGGGGTGAGTTCTATGTGCTGAGGTTTTGAATCATTTTTTTGCCCCTTTGGCATCAACTGAAAACATTTTCAGAAAAATCCTGGTTTACTTTGAAATTATGGTGATTTTATTGAACTTTTAAAATATTCGGGGGTGGCTGGGGTGAGTTCTACATGTGCTGAAGGGTTGAGACTTTATGTGTGCCCCTTTGGCATCAACTGAAATTATTATCAGCAAGAACTGGGCGGATTTTTGAATCAGGTTGATTTTGTTGAATTTTAAAAATATTTAGGGGTAGCTTGGGTGATTTTTATATCTGATGAGGGGTTGAAAGTGCTTTCAGAAGTTTTTAGGGTTGTACGCGACTATTTTCTGTCATAAAATAGCAGCTTTCATGCATTTAAAAATAAAATTATTTTTCGTTATTGGTTAATGCGTTAGGAACTTCAGACTCATTGCTTAAGGGATGGTAAAACATCCCCTAACATTAGGTCAAAACATATTCTTGCTATGTACGCTTACTTCACTTATTGGAAAGTCGTTTCATACCGTAGCAGTTGAATAAAAATCTCTATTGATTTTAGTTACTAAGAAATGATGATTTACATATGTTACTTGGATGTTTAGGGTACACAAACACCCCCAAAAACATGCTGTATACCCAAAGAATAGTTGATCTTTCTAGTTCGTGGGTATGAATCTTTTGATTCGGTACGCCTGGTCGTCAAAATATAAAAGTTTTAATCAAATCTATCATAGCGTTTTTGAGGAAAAAAAAACATTTTGCTAAAATAAGCATTTTTCCATTAAAATACATGTAAAAATCGAAACTTTGGACCAGTGTTTGTCTAAAAACTGTTCATCTTTCTGAGATTTTTCTTTCGAATTTTTAGTTTGCAGGTTCGAAAATACAAGAAATTTTTTTTTTTAGAATTTGTTATCATAAGGCTTTTTTCTGTACATTTGGTGCGGGGTCCTTTAATCTCCAGAAAAATCCTTAAGCATTCTATAATAGGCCAATGAGATATATTCCGGAAGTGAGTCATATAAGGTAAATGTCCTAGTAATCTTGATGGTCTTAATAATAGAAACTTGATTTTAATTTGAATATATTGTTTAAAGTAAAATTTAATGATAAAAGTCATTTATTTATAGCATTTTATAGTATCAAATGTAATTTAAATGCAATAAAATTGAATGAAAACCAGGAAAAGTGGTGTTATGATTACTGCGACCTTTACTTCAAATCGTAAAAAAATTAAAATATTCACTATTTGTACAATTTATTATTCAAAAAATGGTGGAAACTGGAAATTTTTTTTCGCTCTCGCGTTATTTTTAGGACAGAATTTTATCATGCGTTTCTGTAAATAAAATTAAGAGAACTTGTATGAATACCGAAAAGAAGATATTAAAATAATATAGTGCAAGATTTACTGTGAAATTATACTTCGGTCCGATAGCGAAATTTAATTTTTATTAATATTATATCGAAAAACATAACTTTTTCTCAAATTCCATTGTATATCGTTTATATCGATTTATTTTTTAAACAAAATTGCCTGCATAATCTAATTTTTGAGCGTGAAACGCGAGTGTCGCAATGAGAATGTAATCGCCAAAGCCGCGGTTGATTCACAAAACCTTCCTCAAAGTAAAATTGAAGAACGATTTCACTTACGATTTAGTTTTCTGTTTTAGTCAGAATATTTATGATATTTGAAAAAATGAAATACCCTCGGCCTAGGCGCACTCAATCTTGGCGCGAGGCGCCGGCGCGCGAAAGACGCAATGAGAATATGCCTGTTAAAGGCGAGCACATTTTTTTTTAAAAGCAATAAGAAAATATATAAATTTCCTTTCCTTTACTTCTTCCTATAATTTTTCAGTACGAGAGATATTAAATGCGTTGAATGTATTGCAATGTTGAGGTTTCTAGTCACGTATTTAGCCAGCTCTAAATGTCCGAAAAGAAAACGTATTGAAAGGAAAAGGAAAACTCGAGGAAAACCTAGAATGGCTACAATTTCGGATTTAATGCTCACTTCATACAAAGGGAGAAAACACTTTTTTTATTTGAAATCAAAAACTATTTTAAGAGTTTAACTTATCAAGCTTGAAATAGAGCATTTTATCTAATTCAAAAATTAAATTTTAAAAATGGAGGACTTGCGTTATACACCATTAACGGGGAAAATAATTATTGCATTTTCCAGAGTGTAGAGTATGTGAAACTGAATTTATCATTATGTGAAATTAGTAAATATATTTTCCATTCATTTTGAACCTAATTCTTACAAATGGATAAAATGAGCCGAAATATCAGCTTCTGTAAATAGTGTGACGTAAGTTATACGGACATTTTTGTATCTATTTAGCGTTTTAATATTTATTGACAATTGCAATTTGTCATCATAATGTCGACCTGTCCGAATGAAATATTTTAAACAGTCATTTTCAAAACATCTTAAATAAGCAATAGTTACTTAAAATTAAAAAAACAAGTGTCCTTACCCGAGGTCCTGAAATTTGAAAATGTTTTTTTCGAACACCAGGAATTTAGATATTTTAGTTTGATTTAATAAGTTTTCCTACTTTTAGTTCTAAATTATTTCAAGATCCATCAAAAATAATTGCATTAATTTGACTGAGCATTTTCCGTTGTTTACATATCGTCAGAACATTCTCCTCGGATATTTTTGACGATTCTACTTCCTATGGTATACGTAAGTATCGTCTTGTAAAGAAAAAGAATATCAAACAATACCAAGGATCGTTCTTGGTGGACTTTTATAAACATGTAAGCTTCCGGTTTTTTCTCAATTTCCGAAATCCGCTAACTTTCTATATGTTTTGCACCACAGGCGGACAAAAACAAATGAATATTAATTTAGAAAGTTAACGGATTTTGGAAACGAACAGCCAACTGGAAGTAAGGCATTGATGTGAAAAACTGTACACTCAGAGAAATGTCCTTTTGTGACAAAAGGATGTTTCTTGAAGTAAATGGAATTTCCTCTCAAATTTAAGGTTGAGAGGATTTTCATTTGTCTCAACAGGAATCAATTTGCAGCAAAAATTTTCCTTATGCGACTAACTTCACCTACTCTTGAAGCCAAATAATTCTGTTTGTGTAAAAAATATATTCACTTCGTTCAAAACAAAACAGGCAAGAGGACAATGCTTTTGTTTCAAGACAACTTTTTCTCTGAGTGTATATAGTGAATAAAAACTGGTTTTCTTGTGTGTTTGTTCCTTCGTGTTTTGTGTGTAAAATACGCAGTGTTTTGCTCAAAATTAGCTACAAATATAAATCAGAGGCACCGGCGAGGAAGGCAAAAGAAGACTGCGAAAAGGAGGTATCAGAAGGATAAATTTCTTCGAACAATTTTTTAAAGTTTTTTAGTTCTGAAGCTGAAGCTTCATCAGAGCTTTCTTCAAAATCAAGTCCTTCGATACCTCATGAAGGCATTGATAAAGTTGAGAGACTTACTATCTTAGAAACATCTTCCAAGGATAATGCCAATGATAATTAAGGAGTTTACTTTCAAAAGGGCATATATCCACTTTTGAATTTTTTCTGCGTTGATCGCATCTTTAGGATGAGCCCTATCAACCTGTGTATCAGTTTCCTCCAAAAAAGCTTTCTATCCCATATTAAATGTGTGTTAAACATTTGCTTTGCCACCAAAAGAACATGCATCCAGTCTCTAGATAATGAGATAATGAGGATATAAACTTCTGGTAATTTGGTACGTTGTCTAGGACCAAAATAATGTAGTAACCCAGAAAAACCAATTCTTTTTATGAACGCTGTAAAACGCTTTTCTCGATTTCCCAACAAAAACCAAAAGTGGATATATGCCCTTTTGAAAGTAAACTCCTTAATTTAACTGCATCTTCTTGATTTCATGAAGACACTGCTTTTAAGGATACCGCCAATAATAATTTAACTGCACTTTCTTCTTCTTGACACTTGCCTTCATTAACTCCCATTATCGAATCACATTTTGATATAGGAGCACCCTATTTTTAAGAAGAAGCTAGGGAATAGTGCGATTGTGCTTAGAGATTGGTTGGTGTGGAGTAGAGCGAAGACATCACCTGAATGTTATTACACTGTACGAAAGTCGAAGATCCTACACGACAATATCGCTGAACATGAGAGTAGTGTCTCGCGCAAGAATTGTTATATTCAGTGGAAAGAAGAATAGAGGAAATTAGAAACAGAAACTTCGTTGAGTGACTTGTTGTTTAGGCCTATACAACACGAGTGAGAAGTGTGGAAAGAAATTCTAAGGCGACTTATTGATGTCACATTGTTTCTTTCTGAAAGAGATTGGGCTTCCCGCGGAGACAGTAACAGAACTGGAGTCCCTCTTAACGGTAACTTCCTTGGAATCCTTGAACTTTTAGCAAAATATGACACGCTTCTTAATGAACACCTACGAAAAGATCCTTCACTCTCAAGAAACCGAAAAAAGATTATTGGTGCATTACTTATCAGCAGATATTCAGAATGAGTTAATGGTTGTTTGTGCAAATAAAGTAATAAATTGTATTCTTCAAGAACGCGAGAAAGCAAAGTATTGTTCGCTGATTTTGGATGCAACTCCAGATTCCGCTCACGTTGAACAAACTGCATTTTTAATACCCTATGTCAATTTCACTGATGAAGATGAAGGAACCTATAAAGTGGAAGAGCTTCTATTGGCTTTTGCTGACTGTACACAAAAACAGGGGCAGCCATTGTTCAGCTTCTAATGTAAAAATTAAAGGCATCTAAAATTTCTTTGGCAGATTGTGGAGGGCAAGGATATGACAGCGGCAGCTATATAAATTGTACATACAGAAGTATTCTGGCGACAGTACTGGCTGCCAGCAGGCAAGCTGTCTATTCTGCCTGCACTTGTCACTCTCTCAACCTTAGCAGAGTACAAGCAGCTGGGAGTTCTCTTGCTGCCCTCACATTTGTTGGTATCGTAGAAAAATTGTACACAATATTTAGTTCCAGTCCACATAGATGGCAAATACTAAAGGAGAAAATATACTGATCTCTGCATTCAACCTCTCGAATTTGCTGGTCGGCCAGGATTGACTCCGTGAAACACCCTGCTGTTCATCTTCAGGAGTGGCAGACGCACTGGATTAAGTGTCATTATTGAATCTAACAGCATAATGTCGTGGTGGTTTCAATGGACTCGGAACATATATGCGGACCTTACATTGTTTACTTATGGTATTGATTTTGGTGAAAGTTATAAAAACCATTGACGTTGTAAACAATGTAATTCAGGCTCAAGGGGCAACGCTTGATGTGACCTGTAAAAATGCGAAGAACTTAATTGCAGAGCTGCAAGCTCTGTGTGATTGAGGGTGGGAGAAAATCTGAAACAAAGCTGTCACTGTAACAAGAAACATCGTATGGCCATAATCTCTTCAAGAGGAAACCAAGAGAAGTCGCAAGCGGAAGAAAATGGCAGAGGAGGTCCATCAGGAAGAATCTGAAGATGAGAATGTAGTCTCTGATGTGAAATTTAAACGAGAAGTGTACTACGTTATCCTAGATTATGAGGTCCAAGATGTCACTGTGCAATTCAAAACAACGCACGAACATTGTAAAAGTTTCTCGGTTCTTTAGGAATTACGCGTTTTATCGGAAGACGAAATTGCAAAACAAGTAACTGTTCTGGTGAACACGGACCTGCAGCATGGGCTAGTGGATGAAGCTAATATGTTGAGTGATTTTTTAAAATGCTAATCCTAGGAGCTCAGTGTATTTCATCGCATTAAACGCGTGAAACACATCTCCACGCAGAAAATAAAATTTGTAGTCCTAATAGTTTCCGCGTTAAGCGTGGTCACAAGGCCATTTTGAGTCAAAAGTGCTCAAATTTAATTTTTTTTGCTTAGAAACGTCTTTTGCATCTTCGTATTTTTTATTGATGAAACTATTTTCTAATTTATGAATATTTTTAAAATAAAAATAAATTTTAAACTTTTTGAGAGAACCTCTAATCAGATAATTCTTGAATGTAAGGAAGAATTGAAACTTCATCATTTGCATTGTGATTACCCAACCACCTTTTTTTCCTAGTGTTGTTGAAACAGTTATGAAATTCATGAACTCTTTCTTTTATAACACTGTTGATGAGTGGTAGAGGATAATCATTTAATTGTAAAGTTTCCTTAATAAAACAATGACAGTTTATACCTCTGCACTTTCATTTCATGAAACATTATTGCATTCTACATCAACAGGTATTTAGTTATATTTTAGTTATTATATACTGACGTTTAAACTTTGAAAGTCTCACTTCATTAAACATTATTTGCTTTTTAACATACAACAAAAACTATTATGTATTTTGCAGCCTTGAGAAAGACGCAAAGCCGTGTCGAAAAGTCGGCATTATGTATCGACACTTTTATTTATTTTAAAAATAAAAGTTAAATTCGAACATAAACGGATGACCAAAAAAATCCCCTTCTTCTAAAGAAATTGTCTATGGCCTCAGTTACTATTTATTTACATAGCATCGGTATTATGGGCATTTTTCTCCTAGTTCTCAGTATTTCTTCTCACGTACAATACATCTCATGCAAAAAATAAAGTCAGTAAACTTAATAGTTTTTGTGCTAGGCGTGTTCACGAACGTACAGACATTTCACTGACCACATAACGATTTTCTACGAAACCCTTAAACCCATAAAAGAACAAAAGAATATATTTTTCGTTCAAACTCTAGGTTTGATTAATTATTCATATTATTATTCATGCCAAATTTCAACCCTGTAGCACAAATATTGTAGGAGCTCAATGGTAAACGAAGTACGGACGGGCTATAAGGGTTACAAAACCAAAAAAAAATCCATGATTTCTTTTTTGCCCCTCAGATTTCGTCTTGCTCTAATAGATAACATAAAAGAAACTTTGAAATACATCTTTCATTCTTCCAGAAGCACATTCTCCTTCCTCATTCCCTCATATATCGTAAATATTTTCCTTTTAACTTGATTAAACTTATCAATCTGAAGGAAAGACGGCCGCACATACATTATTCTATTCAACTAGGGATCAGTAACAACTTTGTGCGGAATGAAGGCGAAGTCTGTATTAATAGTGCTAGAATCGAGATCGTCAGATTCGAATGGGAAGAGCGTCATCCCTGAGTGAGGCGTATTACGTAGCACGTATTATGAGGGAGGATGAGGGCGAGGGTGATCAACAATGGCGGCGCGACCTCAGGAGGCTCCACCGTTCTCCGTTCTCTGTTCTCGACGCCATTTTACGTTGATTACGATGCGGTTAGCTCCTTCCAGCTTGGTCTCCCAGTTTCACCCCCATTCCCCCCTATTCAACCCCGTCCTCACGTCGCTCTGAGCTCGTTTCACCCACTACCGCAGCATCGCATCGCCAACCCTCCAGTCGCGAATCGGCTTCTCCTTACTCCTCCCAAACCCTTACACACAATCAGCCCCGTTTGGTCCGCAACTCCGTCCTGTATTTTCTCTCCACAGCCCCTTTTCTCTTCCTACCCCTTGGGTTGTCGATCAGCTTCCCTGCAAGATTTTACACTTGGCAGAGTTCGCAACTTTTTATGGCCTTCATTACATTTTCCTAATACTCGATGACCCACATTGATCATTCCATAGACGTTCCAAAACAAGCTGATTTTTAATCCTTTTGTTCTCATTTGACTCCACTTTCATGTTAATGTAGTCGAAGGGTATGTTGTGTCTGATCTACAATATTTACTAATTAGGGACAAGGGGTGAACTCTAACGACATGTAATCAGATTAAGGATTCTAGGTCCCTTAAAAAAATGTAGATATATCAAAATGGCTGTATTTATCGGAATAAAATTTTTTCGCATCAAAGAAGTAGCTCTTTGACGTATTGTGTCGTTTCCCAACATTATTTTAATATTGAGCCTGACTGCGATGCAGAGCCTGATTTTTATTATGAAATAGACCAGTTTGATATCGCTTATCGCTAAACGCAAATAATCAGTTTATACTTCTTTTCTATATTCAAATCAGTGTGGAAATAAAAATTGTTCTTACTGGCTGACCACAAAAAACCATTACTACTTATACAAATGAAGCACAAATAAAATTCTCACCTCCTCTATTAAGCCATTTCCCTTTCGGGGTAGGCGTGTCTCGCTCGGTGAGGAAAGGAGTAATATGAGGAAGGAGGTATAGATTTTTTTTTATATTGATCTAGAATTATCGTGTTATTTATTTAAATAACACGTTTGTTCCGCAATACTGCTCCGACCCAGGCTGCTGATCAATCTCTCTAGCGATCACCCAGAAAGAAGAGCCTCACAGGTCGTCATGTGAGGTTCCCCACTCGGGCCCATTAGTATCCAAAGGTGTTTTCTTTCAGGCGTCATTCACTCTACTGATACTCTTTTTATAAACTATTTGTCGCCACACTTCTTCTTCTTCATGCTTCCTTCACGCCCATGCATTTTTTCATACAAGCTCTTGTGTTTCTATGGCTTCTTATGTCTCTTCGGATTAAAGTCTCATTCACACATTCTAACCATTCTTTCCGCGGTCTGCCTCTGGGCATAATGCCATTCACTTTACCTTTATACATTTATTTCGTCAGTCGTTCATCTTTCATTCTTTCAACATGTCCGAACCACCTTAAATGATTTATTTCCCTTATGCCAACTAGTGACCACCTCAATCTTTTTTAAACGTTATTTCCGAAGTATGTTTTCATCCTGAATTCGAATAGCTCTAACAATTTCCATAAAAATCGCAAAAAGCATGAATGATCTTAAAAAATATGCTTATATCGAAATCCTTATTGGGTAACGGAACTACACTGTAAAAAATAAGGTAATTTTACTACTTTCAGAGTGTGTCCGATATTACCTACTTTCCAAGTAACGTTTTCACTGACAATAATGAATATCCACTTTCAGTCTGGAATTTAACATTTGGGTTGTGTAATTTTCCACCTGATTCTGTAAAATTACAATGAATTGTAAATTAGCAGGTTATGGTATTTTTATGATAATGAAGTGGTAATTTTACAAGAATTTTAAATTTACAGAAAGTTATTGTAATAATTCTAGTTTAATTAATAATAATTCTAGTTTGGTTTTTTCCTTCATCATTATGATTTATGTGTATCTTGCGTAATATATGTTTATTGAAATATACAATATTTCGGTATTTTGGTCTGACAGAAAAGCACATGAAAACGATATTTATATCTTTATAAATAATATGATCAATTGAAGTCCAAGTGAAGTTGAATATTTATGATTAGTATGAAGAAAAAATGTCTGAAGCGCTGGTGGCGTAGTTAAGAATATTTTCAGGTTGATTGTGATTTGTAATTAGATACGTGAATGAGGAAATTTATGATTGCGAGTTAAAGCAATATTTGTTATAATAACAGCACATAGAAATACAATTTCTAGAAACATATTTTTTTCAGTTATATATTCTTAACATGTCAATCAATTATAAATATTGAATTTTACTTTTAAACAAACTTCATTCACGATACTCATTGTGCTCACTGTACGTCCAGGATGGTCGAGTATCCAAAGTCGCGCAAAGTGCACCGCGCACGAGACACGCGCATAATAAAATTATTTATCATTTTATTAACCAATCTGAAACACGCACAGGTCCATTTATTACCTACTCTGGAAGTAACAGATTCACAAGTAGATACTGTACTTTTACAACGCCATGTTATAGTGTCAGTCTAAAAAGTGGTAAAGTTACAAGATTGATTGGAACTTCTAGATTGCCTTTCTAAGTAGTAACACTTTTTGATCTTTTAGAGTGTAGTTATTGAGGGGAACCGTTTGTGGAGAAAACAGTTGATTTCTTCCAGCCTAAAACATAAAACATGTTATTCTTTTAGTAAAATTTATGAAATGAGTCTCAGCTAAGCTTCTGAATCATAAAAATTAAATGTACCGTCACCCTAACAGGTAAAATAATGGAAGTTTTGGAACTAATCATATGTGGTTTTCTTTTTTTTGAAGCCAAACCAAGCTGCCCATATCTATGAAAGAAAAACAGATGGAAGTGAATAGAGGCCAAAATTGAATTCGGCGCAAAAAAGTACTTTATAAATAATGTATCTCATTTAGCAGATTTTATACCTTGCCGACGACCAGTGTAATGACACATAAATAACATTTACACATTTAGCAACAACCATTTGTTTTTTATGTTATATTCAGTGCATGTCCTACTGAACGTACACATTATTTGTTCAAAGTGTGTTTTTTATCATTCTCAATAATTTGACGTTTTTTTAAAGTTATATTGCAAAAAATTTGGATGAAAACAATATTGAAATGGAGAAAATTCCTCCTCAAAGGTTCCTTGTTAATATTATAAACAAAAATGAGGAAATTCATTACTTGGGCATTTGTGGATGGAAAAGTTGGATTTTTTCAATGTCAGTCCTTTCAATTGGGAACTCCATGATAATTTCATCAACGATCACAATTAGCTGATAAGCTTTCTGATATCTTTGAACAAATTTTATAAGCAAATTCATTATTCAGGAATTTGTCGAGAAAAAATTGTTTTTTCAATATCAGTAATTTTAGTTTTAGTCTTTTATTAATTTCATTGTTTCAATAAGGTTTCAGCTTCAGGATCGAGTAGAATTACATTTTTCTTCCACTTTTGTCTATGATACGCTATTTTTGAATCAGTGGAGATCAACATTTTGAGCCCAAGATCTGTATTAGTAGCCTCTTTGCTACATTTTCGACTTTCCGACTCGATCCTGAACCTTACCCTTGTCCTCAAGCCTTATTAAAATAATGAAATTAACAAAAGATTAAAATTAAAAGGACTGACATTGAAAAAAACTTTTTTTCATCAAATGCACAAACAATGTAATTCTCTTCACAATTTTTTTTTTCAATAAACTTATCATGACTGTTTATGAAATTATCATTTTGTTCCAAATTAAAACGACAAACTTTATTAAAATGAATTTAATTGTACTTCCCTTAGTATCCCTTCCTTCATTTTCCCTCACTTACCCTACATCCCATTCCCTCACTTCCCCCCTCACATCCCTGACTCCCCTAATTTCCCCACCTACTCCCCGAGACAATTTATCTACTTTACGTACTTTCCCTCCCTTAATTTCCCCAACTTCCCCTACTCCCCCTACCATTATACCCCCTGATGTACCTCCCCTTACTTCCTCTTCCCTGATTTCCTTTATTTCTTCTACTTTCCCTCCCCTCATTTCCCGTCACTTTCCTTATTTCCTCGCCTATACTTTCCTCTCACTTCCCCGACTTCCTCGCTCATACTTTTCCCTAACTTTCCCTGCACCCTGTCCCATACTTTCCCCTCACTTTCCCTACTTCCTCTCCCATACTCTCTCCTCACTCTGTGATTAGTCACAGAAATGATTTAAGTCACCCCACTAATTTTTGTTATTTTTTTGTGGACTCCCCATTGTTTCCGAATGAGAGATGCTGCATGTGTGACTGGCCACAAATGTCACTTGCCACAAATGTCACATGCCACAAATGTCACATGCCACAAAAGTGACTTGTAGGGGGTTGGCATGATCTGGGCCCAATTGAAAGGACTGGCATTGAAAAGACGAATTTTTTCGTCGACAAATTCTGGAATAATACATTTGTTTATTAAATGTGTTCATAATATTGACAAGAACCATCATAGGAGACATTTTCTCTATTATAATATTATTTCAATTCAAAGTGTTTGCAATATAACTTGAAGAAACGTCAGATCTTCAATGTTACGTGATAGTCCATAATGTTCTGAAAGATTTTAGAATAATTTTTAATGTTCCTTAAGTTTTTGCGTAATGGACACTAATCTCTAGAATTTTTTATCTCTCTCTCTTATTTCTAAAATGTTAAAGCAATTAGAAAATTGCGGACAAGCATGAAACCTAAAAAAGTAGATATTTTTCTCCTTGATTTATGATATTGACAATAAGATGAGTCCATTTTTTGAGTTAAGAGTCCCGTTTCTCTTCTTTGTCTTATATCAGTAATATTACTGTGTAGTGACAGATCACACTGAACGGGGATAATAGAGGGCTATCGTTATAGCTATGGTCTATTGCCTCTCATCATATTTACCCAGCAAACTTCCGCAAGTTACGTTATTCAACTTCTTACCAATTTTCACGCTGCTTTTTTCATCTTCTATAACTGGAAACCTTATCCATTATCGGATTAAGCAAGAGCTGAGTGGATGACTTAGCACCATCATCCCCAGTTCTTATCGCCTCATGTGTATATCTTACTCTGAAGATTACTCTTTTAACGATAAGATGTATTTAGTATCAATGACCTTTTTGCGAATGAAAAAATTCATAATCAAAACTCTGTATAAGAGAACTCAATAAAGTTGATGATGCAGTTGAAGGTGCTGGTATCAGAAATTTTCCTTTAGCCGCGAGAGGATATTTTCCTGATTCGCATAATTCGATTTCGCAAAATAATATGAATACCAATCTTATCCAAACACATTTCTATATTTTAACGGAAATATTCTGATATTAACTACAACATATCCACAGACTTCCTCTTTTCTAGGGAATAGTGTGAAGATGTAAAAGAGCTGGATGAGGGAGTAAAAGCGTAATTGAATAAGAAGCTACAGGACAAAACGTGCATGAGAAGAATAAAGTGCATGAAGGAGAGAAAAAGAGAGAAATAGGACCCAAGAGAAAAGGACATGGAAAGAGAGACGTGGACCTAACGTGGCGGACGTCGCTATTGTTCACTCGCCCAAGGGGTCGACGTCTCGACGCTCGTCGTCGGGTTGATTGTCGCAGATCTTATTATCCCCTCTTGTTCTAGCTCACTATGGTAGAACTGTGGGTGTATCTAGACGGCAGGGAAGGGGTTGGGTGATTTGGGTGATGAGGGGTGACTAGAGCGGAGAATCTACCTTCGGGCAGGTACTATACTACCAACCCAGGGCTAACCTTGTTAGCACTAATGACAGCTTCTGCCGCGAGATGTGTGTGGACCAAGTTTCTCTAATCCTCTCCAAATTTTCATCCTTATCTCTAAAACAATTGCTCCCATCTTCCTCTCAATTCCGAATAATCGAGAAAATCATTTCTGACACAGTATAGTATAAGTTCACATTTGTGAAAATCTCAATAATTAGTACGGGGATATCACTATATTTCAATGTTGATCATTCATATTCCCATTAGCCAGAAGTATGTGTTATAGAATATGATACATCAGAAGGGTTATGAAGATGTCAGTTTTATTCCCATGTTCAAAACAAAGAGGGAGGTCTCAAATGAACCTACCCTGTTCACCGAAAATAGGATTACTTTTTTAAATGTTTTGGAAGAATTTACGAAGCTATTACGATATTGTTTTCTTTTTTACGGACGTGAGAGACATTATCCTTATTAGGTAAGGGTATTATCTCAATTTTGTATATATCATCGGATGAGTAGAAGGTATTAGATTTCCGACCAATTCGTCGGAATAATAGTAGTATTCTGGAGAGTGGATCGTTTCCGTTCCCCGGGGCTGGCTCCTAAAATCCATTAGACCGTAAAATCGTAGCGCAATGGCGTCGGTGTCTAAGAAACAAACGACGCCCGATATAGGAGTGAACAAGCAGTGAATCACCCGAGCACTTGTTTACCAAGAGAATCAGAATTCAGGGATGCCCCTGCCTCACGTTCTCGTCACGGAATCCACCTCCTCGTTTTTCGACCCACGTCACAACCACCAGCCCCGGAATCACCACCATCACAATTCATTGGCTCTAATGTTACTCTGATCCTCGTCAGGCTTACATCACATTCCCAAATAATACATAAAATTACATCATTTCTGACAATTTAACTCAGAAAAGTCACAAATACCTACACTACTGGTCTAAATCATGAATCCATCTCATTTCAGTTAAAATTTTGTCTCTTTAACAGGCTGAAAGGTCTTAAAATTGTGTACAAAGTAAGCCCAGGGTAAAGCCAATTTTACTTTTTTTTAAACAGAAGATATTGCAAAAATAGTGCAAATTCAAATGTTTTCTTAAATTTTTAATAAAGTCCAAAATAATCAATACTTTTTTACCTTCTTGGGCTCATTTTAAAATTAAATTTCTACAGAATTGCATAATTATATCAGCATCAATGTAGAGTGTTTCTTGCATATTGCAGGAAGTTAAAGTTAGAATAAATAAGTTAAAAAATTTTCAATTCTCTTTTCGGTAAAAAAAATATTTTTTTTTTTAAATATGTGAAACATATAATCGTAAGGTTATTATAAAATTCCCTTAAAATATATTTTCATTAAATTTTTGTTATAATTTGCTTACCGATAAAATGTTTTCAATTTTTTAAAACTTTTTTGTTGCAATTTTAACTGCTTGCACAATACTAGGAAAAATTTTTAAATTTATTTAGTTAAATTTTTTTCGCTTTAAAATCAGCTCAAAACAATTTTAAATGTTTATTTTCTCAGATGTTATTTAAAATGTAAGAAAACATTGAAATTAACACTATTTTTTCAATATCCACTTAATAAATACATACATACATACATTGATTAGCAGTTCGAACTCGAAAGTTCATTGCCTCGCTACCCGATTCGGGTAGTGTTTCTAGGTGGATATTTACTACCAATGTGGGTCCACCACACCCACGGCGGGCCAACAGCACGCAGTATTCCTGAACGGTCACCCATCCAAGTACTAACCGCGCTCAACAATGCTTAACTTCAGTGAGCTTACGAGAATCGATCCTGAGCTCATTTTTATATAGAATTTTTAGAGCTTTCAACTTTTTAAAGGGAAAATTTTCTAGCTCTGATATAATAAAAATTGAGGGAACTTACCATATATACTTATAGTGGTTTTTATAGAGAGTTACATATTTTGAAGCAATCGGCGTGCAATTCCTCATGATATTTAAAAATTAGGCAAATATTTCTAAACTCGTAAGACATATTCAAAAATGGATGTCATTTCTTACTTAAATTTTTATGTATTTTTCTGCGTCAATTTCCATCTGTATTTTAGGTGAACTATACACTTTACTACTATAACACTTTTGTCAGGTCATCGTCTAGACGGCCTAGCAAGTCCCTATCTGGACACTCCAGTCAGAGGTAAATAAATAAATGATAACTAAATAATAGTATATAGCGTATGGTAAACAAATGACAAATAATATATAAATTATGGTAAATAATAAATAAATAACTCAACAATATTTTATTTTCTTATACAGAGCCCTGGTGTCAAATATTGTAGGCCAAACTACACGAAAAAATTTGAATAACAAAACATTTTTAAATTAAGAAAAAAATTTAATTATTGAACGTATTGATTGTACTGAAAATATCCACAATTTAGCACACTTTTTAGGGCCAAAAGAGAAAAATCAAGTTCGTTAACCAGCCATTTCTGACCAACTGTTCTGGTTTTATTCATCGATAATGCTTTTCTAAATATTGAAAAAAAATTCCGGCCAAACTATGTAAGAAGCATAAAGTTTTAGGAAGAAATTTTTGTTTATAAATTGAATTTTTGTAGTCGCATCAATACTGCCAGGGTCATCAGCGGCTGTACTATTGAGTTGCTTTCTGCAACCACGTCCAGTCTTGCTTCCTACTTTGGGAATCGAACTCGTGCCAGCGTGGCTACCAAGGCTGCATTTTTGGAACATAAGACAATAAGGATACCATCTGAGCCGCGATGAGTTCCAAGAAGAAAAATTGTACATCCCAAAATGATCTATAAAATTTATTATGATCATTTCTGGATCAGATGCATAGTTTTTGTTTTAATAATAAAAAAATGTTATGACAAGTTGAAAACTTCATTTTTTAGGAGAACTATGTGAGATGTACAAAAAATGTTTGAAAGAGAAAATTTTCATCGTAAAACGATCTACAAATTTTCTTCAAACCATTTTTCGATAAGAAGTATAGTTTCTGCTTTAATCGAGCTTTGAAAAAATACAATATTCCATTTTTCGGCGAAACTATGCAACATACGAAAAAGTCCAGAATGACAAATTGATGCCTTTAAAAAGACCTACAAAATGCTGTCATTTTTTTTATTTTTCAGAGACACTTTGGAAAAAATCTGTGTTCAAATATTATAAATGTGGTAATTTTAAATTTAAATGTTATAAATTTGTACAATTTAAATTAAAATTCATAATTTTAGTACGGTGAAATGTCCTTGTATTAACAATATTCAATAATAATAATATAAATTTGAAGCTTCACAATTTGGATGAGTTTCAAATTCAGGCCATGTGGCGAGTGGGTCACGTGACCGGATTCCTACCTTACCGACACTTTTTTGATTTGTAAACTTATTTTCATACGAACAGACACATCGAATTTAAAATTTGGGATAATAAATAAGAAGCACTAAGAAAGGTGGGTCTGCTCCTAAATCTTAATAATCATGAAAAAAGCCAAACCAAAATTATTTACAAAAGAAACTTTTTTCATAATTATAAAAATTTAGGACCAGACCCACCTTTCTTAGTGCTTCTTATTTGTTATCCCAAATTTTCAACTCGATCCGGCTATTCGTGTGCAAATAAGTTTACAAATAAAAAAAGTGCCGGTAAGGTAGGAATCCGGTCACGTGACCCACTCGCCACATGACCTTAAAGCTTTTGAAATAAAATCCTTTAAGATTCTGCAATAATTTAATTTGCGATCATGCTTCCATGCATCTGATACCAGCTTTTAGATTACGACGTTGAAAATGGTTTTATTTTGAATTCAAATCCTTAAAAATGGCAACATTCGAAGTAAAATTTCAAAATGGAGAAAAAAATAATAGGCGAACGATTCTTAATTGGAAACTTTCGGAAATTACTAATTTCAGAATGTTCATTGGATTGAAATGCACTGTTAGAAATGTTTGGAAAATTCCAACTCATTTAGCATGCTAAATTTTTATTAACATTCAGAAATAGTATATCTGAACATTATAAATAATTTGCTGAAATTCCTAAATAGTAACAGACATATAAGTTATTGTGAACCTTGCGCACTCCTTGCTTCTCGATCGCGTTCAAAGCGGATAAAGCATGGTGGTTGTGGTCATTGGAGCAATGCACTGCAAAAGGTTGTGCTGAATTATAGCGATGCAGAAAACCAATTTTTTCCTATATTGAATTATCTCAAGCGTGAAAAGGATTCGAAATTTGCACGAGAAGAAGAAACTGTTGAAATCGACTGGAAATTTCTATCTAATTTTTTCAATTCCTTTAAAATTTTTAAACAATATTGTTGCATATTTTTAAATTCTTGAAAATCATCCAAGTTCTTTAAAATCGTAAAAAATATTTTTTTAACATTGTATTTTCTAAAAGATTCTTCCAATTCCCAAATTTTCTGAAATATTTTGGAATTTATACCTAAATTTTTAAGTTCCTCAATATCTTCTGAATTTTTTGTAAAATTACATTGAATTCTTTGACTAATCTTTCAAAATCATCCTTGAAATATTAATGTTAAATAATCTACAAGTTTTTAAACTAACATATTTTGAATATTCATGAACACAAGCATTAAAATTTGGAGGCACATATGATAAATTTTCGCATTTTTTATTACAAGCTTTTATTTGACTTTTGCTGTGTGTATTTTTTGGGGGTAAAGTGTTGAATTTTAATTTTGATACGCTTCCACATATCCACTCGACTTGAAACTCTGTATGCATACGTATTGCCAATAATAATACAATATTCAATCAATTTTAGTTGATCCCCTCCCCCCTGGATTTTCATACTCTTAGAAAACCCCAACAATATGGATATCTGTGAAGAGGCCTTCAAGAGTAGAGTTTATATTTAAGTAGACCAAACATCCTTTTCCACGCTCCTTCTAGACGGAGTTCGAATTAAGGAGTTATGGACTGTTCGAAATAGTGGAAAGAAACTGTGCCCTGCAACAACGGCACATATATTCTTTATTAACAAATATTTTAAAATGTGATACAATAAAGATTGCAGATTTACAAGACTAAACAGCAGAAAAGAAAGTATATCATTAAAAAAATCCTGAGCCGTTACCTCTAGAAATTTTTCTTTTTACTTTTATCGGATTTCTGGTGGTTCGGATCCCACTTTAAGCTGCAGGTCTCCCCATCATGCACTTGGCTGCAACCCAGATGGTGAATAAGAAAAAGAAATAAGGCTTACCCAATATAAAATAGAGGTATACTACTCTTATCATATCACTTGGCGGCATTATAAAATGCATCTGTGACTAATGATACATGCCGGGACAGCCCCGTATAGAAAGGTTCGCACCAAATCCAACTGAAAGCAACCAAAAAATTCCACTGGCGTATTGGGCTGTAACCATCTGAAGTAAGAGGTTTTCTTTTTGTTATGTGCTATCAGATCACTTGACTGCATTATTAAGATGCATCCGTGACTGACGATACATGCCGGTGTAGAATAGCTCGTAGAAAATTCCAACCCAAAAACAACTGCCTTCGAAATATTGGGCTGTAGCCATCTTAAATCTGAGTTTTTTTCATATTACGTGATCCTATCCTGTTACACTAAAATGCAATTAGGAACTAAAATCCTCTCAAGCAGCAACTGCATAATTCCCCCAAGCATTCCAGCTCTCTAAAATAGAGTATAGTAATTCTCCAGCAAACTTATCCTCCTCGCAACTCGGTCTCGCAATCAGACCTGGAAATTCGTTTACTTACAGCATCATTTTGAAAAGGAGCTTTTAGCTTCACGAACAGTTTCGAACTCGTTGTAAGTGCATAGCTAGCAGCGAAGCGGCAAAACTTGCTCCGTGAACGCCATGAACGCCTTCGGCGCAGCGCCACCCCTTCGAGATCGTGGTCCGTTCACCCGTGAACTTTCATCAAAATCGTTGTCCAACAAACCCAGCCCCCGCTACCAAATTCCGCGCCCTCGTCTCGCTTCCACGTCTCTTCACCATCCATTTCCACGATCCATCCTCTTTCCTCGCTAACCTAGCCTGAACCTATCCTGAAAACGTTATAGCTCGGTTAAACCCTTAGAGGAAAGAGAATTGTATCCAACAATGGGACTCTTTCCTGGTCTTCCTCCTATCCCCAAAGTCGCGATTCCAGAAACATTGGAGGGTGAGAGAGGACTTCGACTCAGGACTCGAGAGCCAGAGGGAGTCAGGAGGCAGAGCACTCATGTTTATATGCATTGTATTGCTAAAACCCTTTTAACCGAATTACATTTAGCGATTCTACTGCTCCTCTTGTACTCGTGCGTGAAACTGTATTCGTAAACCTCTGCATTTCTATGTGTTTCATTCGATATGAGGCTGTACAAGTATCTGTACACGCACGTACATGTTTTCACATTCCTATTTTATTTATTTGTAAACATTTCTGCACCCATACAGAGACTTTCGTGCAGTATTATTTTAATCTGCGTGCAATATACTGCGAGCAAAACAAGAAAACCTGTAACTTACATTTGGCAATTGTTTCTGTAATATATTAGGGGAAAACATGAAATCGAGAGCCAAAATTCAAATGTATGTTACGAGTTTTTTTATTTTGCATAAAGGGGTATGACATGATGATTATTATTACACTTCCCAATTTGACTCAGCGGGTAAAATGCAAAACTGCGGCGCTGAGCGCCCTTCGCCCAACTATCGTGTTTTAATTTAAATATAATATCAGAATTAATTTACCTTTTGAAATATATTTACGCTTATAGAACGCTGAAGTGCTATAAACATATGCATTTGTTATTTTTAATTAAATAGATACTCATCATGTAAGCTAAATGTAGAAAAGGCTGATTTATGCAAACAATATTAAGTGGTTTCGTTGCTTTTATAATTATTATATATATTAACTCTGCTTAGATACCTAGACTCATCAAATGACATATAAATTCGTCAAATACCAACGCACAACGGATTGAATTTACAAAAAAAAAAAAAAAAAACAGAATTTATAAAACTTTAATAAAACTGTTTCGTTAGCCTTAAAGAGATTTCAAAAGTTTTCTATGACACCTTTCATGTCCCTATTTCACCTTTCACCTTTCAATATTCGAATGCTAAAATAAAATATATGTGAAATGACTTATAGGTTGGGTCAAAATTTTGGATTTCATTTGCGTTATTCTATGGGGCCGCTGAAAAATAAGTAACCCTTTTAGGGGGGTGGTTGAGTTACCTCGAGTGTCACGCTAATGTTGAAGTTACATATACTTACTATAAAAAAATCTTTACGTATGAGGGTGGGGGGGGGGGGGGACCCAACTTTGACAAAAATAGGCGATAAGAATTTTTTGAACGGCTCCTATGTAATTCATAGTTTTAAATATCCTTGAGTTAATATTATTATTATTATAACATTAAGCCATTTCCCTATCAGGGTACGCGTGACTTGTTCTGTGAGGAAAGGAGTAATGTTCGTTCCGCAACACTGCTCCGACCCAGGTTGCTGATCAATCTCTCCAGCGATCACCCCAAGTGAAGAGCTTCACAAAATTGTTATGCGTGGTTTCCTATTCGGGCCCATTAGTATCCAAGGTCTTTGTTTTAGGCGCCATTCGCTCTATTGTGACCATGTTGTGTCTGTTCAGACGCTGAACAGACGGTCTAATAGCGCCGCTGGCCAGAAGTGTAACGCCCTAACCATGAGATGGTCTAGCTTAGACGGCGCTACCAGCCGCTGATCAGCCCGTCCAGACTAGACCAGCTAATCAGCCGCTGGCCAGACGTGCAATGCGTTTACCACGCGATGGTCTAGATTGAACCATAGAAAAAGAGGAGGGAAAAAAGTATGAGAATGACAGAAATAGTCTCTAATTATACTATATTGCCGAAAAAAGTGTACAAAAAAATATAGTAAGAATTTGGTTCATTTTAGTTCTCTTATTCCAGTACACTCTTCCTTGTCCATCCTTCCTTGTCCATCCGGGCTCGTTTGAGAGCACGAGGCTTTCGCACTCTTAATCCAATTGCAAATCGAGCCCGTCGTTTTCTCAACTCATCATTGTCCATCTCAAAACTTGTTGAAAATCTTGCTACACATAAATTCAGTACGATGTAAAGACATAGATATATATCTGCCGCTCTGGTCTTTTGTAGGTTAGGCTGCAGTTTGACAAAAAATCAATTTACCTTATCTGATAACTGTATATTATATTGCTCGACAATTACCGAAAAACAATGTGTATACAAACCTAGATACGTTGTCAATGACGTCAACAGAAAACGATCCTGCACCCTTTACTTCGAAGTTCTTCCAATCATGTCCGTCTGCTGAGGATCACACCAGACCGTCACGACAGCACTTAGATATTTTCAATCCAAACCGTCTGAGAGGGGCCAAGCCAGACCGTTTCGACGACACTTTGCAAATTTTTCTCAATCGAGTCCGTCTGAGAGGGCCAAGGCCAGCACCCTGTCAGACCGTCTTAAGTAGACGGTCTAGATTCGGACTAGCCAGC